>JAEUBB010000163.1:35674-65827 GCA_018257885.1 Parmelia sp. 050094 | reverse complement strand
TGGGCGAAGAGCAGTGGCACCAACGGATAATGTCACTCCGAAAGATCGGGTGGGTACCTGGACAATGCGCTTTAATATAGGGCCAGAGCCCCGAAGCCGCCTCTAAAAGGTGCCCGGAGAGCTTTCTGCTATAAGGCCGTGATCCGAAAGCGCTTGTCGGCATGTTTAGGACTTTTGCTGCCTTGGTGCAGACCTTCGGACGCTGCGACCTCCGTGAGTTACCGAACTCGATAAGGCGGTAGCGCTAGACCTTAATTCAGTATAGTACTCTTTAACAAAATTTCAAGACGATCATTTAAACCCCTCGATATCCCTCGCTATTTCTTTATTTAAATAATCCTCTGTTCGTCTATTCTTTTTCTTAGATTCTATACTACGTGAGTCTTACCTCCTATACGTCTCCTCTATCGATCGAGATTTAAGTTAGAGATTGAGGTTTTCCGTACTAATAATCTTTATAGTTAGTAATCTTATTTAGCTACTATACTGCGTCTCTATTATTAGACTAGTCTAGAATAACGATATTAGTAAATAATATATTATCTACTTACTAGCTAATATATAGCTCGGGGTTTATATCTAGAACGGCCTCGCTTGTAGCGATCGAGACTATCAGCTATCTTATCTTATAACGCGACTAAGACTACTATCTCGAAGAGATCTTACTTACGATAATCGCTCTTCTTATACTCTACTATTAGCTACTTTATTAGCTTATTTAAGATCTTTCTACGCGCTCTTATTTTAGGCTAATTAGATTAGTTTAACTACTATAAATACGAGAGCTATATCGAGATAACTAAGAATATAGAACGCTATCTTAGTATTTCGAGACTAGATAGTCTATACGCGATCGAATAGCGTAATATCTATATACTTCTAGATAATAATAGAGATTCTAAAATATAGACTTACTATTAGAACCGTATCTAGAGTTAAGTTTAATAGAGATAAATTAAATAAGATAACTAGATAGAAAGTAAATATAGTATAGAAGAAGAACGCTTAAATAATAAAAAAAATCTCTACTAATCTATATATTAATAGAAATAAGTTAATAACTAATAAATACTCTATAGACTTAATATATAGCTAGAAATCTAATATATAGCTATAAATATCTAATTTCTAAAGTATATTTATAATAGTATTCTTCTTCGTAAGTAGCGATATCTCTATTACTATAGAATTTTCTCTAGCGACGATAGTAATAATAAGAATAATATATTATTATTTCTAACTAGCGCTATTATAAGAGATACGTTATAGCTATTAAGATATTTAAGAATAATATAATTTAATTAAAAATTAACTAAATTATAACTATAAATAAATATAATTAAAAGATCGTAATATTTAAATATAGCGAAGAAGTATTAGAATCGTATCTAGAGTTAAGTTTAATAGGGGTAAATTAAATAAGATAACTAGATAGAGAGTAAATATAGTATAGAAGAAGAACGCTTAAATAGTAAAAGAAATTCTCGCTAGTCTATATATTAATAGAAATAAGTTAATAATTAATAAATACTCTATAGATTTAATATATAGCTAGAAATCTAATATATAGCTATAAATATCTAATTTCTAAAGTACGTTTATAATAGTACTTTTTCTTATAAGTAGTAATATCTTTATTACTATAAAATCTTCTCTAGCGATAGTAGCGATAGCGAGAGTAATATATTAATAGTTTTAACTAGCGCTATCGCGAGAGATACGTTATAGCTATTAAAGCGTTTAAGAATAATATAATTTAGTTAAGAATTAACTAAGTTATAATTATAAATAAATATAATTAAAAGATTATAATATTTAAATATAATAAAGAAGAGTTTAAATAAAAGCCTTTAATTAATTTAAAGTAGAGTCGACTTAGTATTTAAACTTTAATTAGATATTAATTTCTTTAGATAAAATTCTTCTTTACTAGATACTAATACTTAATTTCAAGTAAGATTATTAGCGATAACGACGAGATCTAGTAATAACGTTATATAGTTATATAGAGTATTATTAATTATAATAATAATAGCTAGATAGTAAGAGAGCTTTATATAATATTATTATTAAATAATAGATACTCGAGAAATAAAGAGTTAAATACTTAATAAATAAGGTCTTAAAGCTAAATTTAAAGTACTTATAAAGATATTAAGACTTTTATATTTTAAATTATTAATTAAAAACTACTTTAGAGATATTAAATCTAAATTAGCTAATATTTTTATAAATTAGCTCTAGCTATTAACTATATACTGCGATTATAGAGTAGGTAATATATTATCTATAAATAATAATAATTAAAATAGTAATAAGATTCTAGAGATTATAGAGATAACGAGATCTCTTTAACTTAATAATTATATTATATAGATTAGAGTTCTTTAGATACTTATTATAATAATTATTAACTACGTTTTAGATTCTTTTAAACTTATTATTATTAGTATTCTATTAAGTAAGTATATTATTATTATCTTTCTATCTTACTTAATACTATAGCTTATTATAATAATATTAAGAGTTTAAAATATCTTCTATAATCTATTTATTATTTTTAGATATCTTAATTAGCTATATAGAAGAGTTCTTCTAGCTAGATAAAAGATTTATAAAGATAAGTAAAAGTAACTTAAAATTAAAGATAAAATAAATCTTTATATTATAGTTTAACTATTCTTTTCGTTCTTCTAGATAGGATCTTAGTAGGCTAGATCTAGCTCTATAGACTCTAAGTCCGTTAAGTCCGTTATATATATAGGCTTTATATATAAATACTTGTAATTATTTCTTATAGCTATTATTTTATTAAAACTTAATATATATATTATTCTAATTCTAATTAAGTCTCTAATATAAAATAAATCTTTATTATAAGAGGAAATTAAAGTTTATATATAAATTTTATAATTTTAATTATTTTAAAAGAATCTTTCTTCTTATTTTTAAGCTTTTTAGATAGATATATAGTTTTAATATTATAATTATCTAGAAAGACTATATCTTCTCTCTTAAATTTAATATTAAGACGATATTTATTTACTTATATTATTATACTCTCTTATATATACTCTAAGTTCTCTCTAATATATATAAGAATATTCTTTATATAGTTAGTAATATCTATAGTCTTAGTAATATTTAGATATTAATAAGTAGTTTTATAGTTTATTAAATTTATAAAGAAGCTTATATAGAGATTAAATTCTTTATTAATAAAGAAGAAAATTACTTTAATAGAGACTAATTAAGTATTATTATTTATAAACTCTATAATTAAAAGCTATCTAGCTTAATTATTCTATATATAATTATAATATATTTATAAGTAACGTTTAAGATTCTAATTAGTATACTTTATCTATTTATTAGTTTCTAGATAGAATACTATTAATAGTTTAATCTCTATATTAAGTTATTAATAGAAGAACTTCTAAATAGTAGCTATAAATTATAATTCTCTATTAAAAATAATATTAAGTAAGAGACTATATAGTTTAAAAATCTTTTTAATAAGTATTTATATAATAATCTTAATAGTAGTTCTATCTTTCTTAATAATATAAAAAATATAGTAATATTCTTTAATTAATCTATTTATTAGAATATAGATTAAGTTCTATTATTCTAATATTAAAAGATTAGTAATAAAGTTTATACTAATATCTTATTAATAATTCTAAAGAATAGATAATAACTATAGAAGACTATACTATTAATCTTAAGAGACCTTAATATAGTAATATATATAGTAGTTATAAATATATTAAGTAATAATATTCTTTATATCTCTTTAATAATACTCTCTATAGAGTAACTTTTTAATTCGTTATATACTAGAATAGCTATATACTAACTAATTATAAACTTTATAAATAATCTTAATATATATTAACTTTAATATCTAAACGCGATAAGTATAATAAAGAACTTCGTTATAGATTTAATATTTTAAAAAAGAAATATTATAGATTTTTTCTTTATTTTCTTTCTTAACTTAGCGTAGTTTAGTATATATAGTATTATTCTAATTAGCTTTATAAATCTAATAATAGATAGAGTTATTAATTATTAAGATCTCTATACTATTAAGTTCTAATTAATTAGATATAAGAATTATTTAATATATCTATTTAAAGTAATTATTATTTAGAGTTTAAGGCTTAGAACTAGCTATTTTAATAAAAGTATTAATCTTAAAGTTCTAAAGTCTAAAGCGAAATTAGATCTTAATATTAAATTCTAATAGAAGATCTAAATATCTCGCTTAATATTAACTTAAATTATATTCTTTTATAAAGTATATAAGGCTCTTATAATTAGTAAAGATCTTAATTAGAATATTAATATATTCTAGCTTAAATCTCTAGTATTTTAGATAGCGAATAATTATAAAAAGTTCTTTATTATAGATCTAATAATTATACTTAGTAAAGATAAGATTCTTACTATAAAAGACGACTAGATAGAGGATTTTCTTATTATTATATTATAATAAGATATTTCTATTAATATAGTTAAAGAAATTTATCTCTAGAATAGTTTAGCGATTTCTATCGAAATAGCGAAAAGTAAAAGCTTTAATTATAATCTTTTTAAAAAGTTTAAATACTTTCTAATAATTAGAGTTCTAATTAAAGAGTACTTTCTTTCTTATAAGATATATTAATAATCTAGTAATCTTAGAGAAGCTCTTAATAAATTAGTAATAAAAATTATAGAATTTTATAAAGAACTATATCTCTTTTAAGTAGATAGAAATAATCTAATTTATTATAATTTATACTTTAAATAGATTAATCTTAAGATCTTTAATAAAAATTAAAAATTTAAGAAATTTTATTTTCTATATATAAAATTTATATTTAAAAATATCTACTTATAACTCTACTTTTTAAAGCTTTTAAAGAATCTATTTTATATATTTTATATACTTCTTTTAAATCTTACTATAGATAAGAATATCGTTTAAATAAATTTAATAGAACTTATTAAGAAATTCGAATAGAATCTTATTTATATATTATTAGAATATAGTAGATTTATTTATTAATCTAAATAATATAACTCGATATTTATATACTTTAAGAAATATAATAAATATAGTATAGTTCTTACTTTTAAGATATATACGAATCTTATTAAATATAGTAATAATATCGAGTCGCGTAAGATATTTATAACTCTATACTCGATTAAGTATCTTATTAATAAGTAGAATTAAATACTTATTCTTTTTAATAAGTTAATTAAGTCTTTAATAATTAATATAAAAGTATAACTCTTTATTTAACTTCTTTATAAAGAGAACTAGCGATAAGAATAGTATTTAACTAAGTATAATAAAGTTCTTATTAAGATATTTATTTAGATACTTTTTAACTTTTTAAAGTTTATATAGCGAGAGAGAATAGATTCTACTTTAAGATAAATTAATATTTAGTCTAGATATATTAAGCTTAATCTTTATATTATATAAATAGTATAAAGATAGTTAATTTATTTTAAAATAATTAAAGATATTTATAAATTTATAATACTTAGAAGATAGTCTTTAAAGTACTTCTTTAAAACTTAAAATAACTATTTTACTAACTTAAATAAAGTCGAATTAATAAGTCTTATACTTAGCGAGTACGTTAGTAATCTTAATATAGTTTAATAAGAATATCTTAATATTTTTATTCTTATAGAGCGTAAGATAGAAAGTAGCTTTAATAGTATAAATATCGATATTAGAGTTAATATAAAATCTTAATATTAAAAGATCTTTATTTTATTTCTCTAAAATCTTTCTTTTTTAAGAACTTAATTCTTCTTTTTTATTTTAATATATAGACCTAGAAGGTATCTTCTTCTTTTTAAAAAATAGAAATAACTTTAAAAGAAGGCTAGATAAATTATTAGAATCTATAAATCTAGTACTATTATAACTATAATAATTAGACTAGAAAAGTAGCTTATCTCGCTAATAATTTAAGAGAACTTAATATTTATTTATTTAAAGCTTTCTAATAATAAGGCGATACTAATTTAATAATATTAAAAGAAGTAGTATCGTACTTTTCTTATAGCTATTAATAAAGAGATATAAATAAATTATCTATATAATAGAATTCTTTATTAATTTATTATTATATTCTTTTAATAATCTAGAGATAATAGATCTTACTATTATATCTAGTATTTAATAGACTTCTAAAATATACTCGGTATTAATTATATAATATATCTTAATATATTTAAAGTTAGTAAGAGCTTTTAATAAAACTATTTTCTATTAAGAAGAGAGCTTAGCGTTTATTAAGAAGAAACGATATATATATAGATTCTTTAAATTATTTATAAGATATACTTTATTAACTCTTATTATACTTTTAGTAAAAGTAGCTAATTTTTTATATTATTATTAAAAGATATTTAATTAATATTAAGATCTTTTTCTTTATTTAAGATTTTATTAATTTTAACTTTATAAATCTTAATACTTTAAATAGCTAATTAAGTCGTATATCTAAAAGTAGTTTAGAGTATATTAGAAGAATATTAACTTAATAAGTAATTTACTTTTCTATAAATCTAATAATTCTTATTAAAATTAGATTAAAGAAAAATATAAGTAGAAATTATTACTATATATAAAGTTACTAGAACTAGCGCTATTAATATTATAATAGTACGTTAACTAGAAATAAATATTATTTAAGAGATCTTCTTTATTTTTTTAAACTTAACTTTATTCTTTTAGTTTACTCGCTAATTATTATCTAGATAATAGAGATAATCTCGATATTCTTTTATAATAATAAATACTTTATTTATTAAATAGTTTTAAAGATAAGAGAAAAGCTTTCTTTTTATTAATAAGATAATATAATAATTATTAAGACTATAGTCTAGAATATTAGCTAATTAGATAAACTTATAAAAGAAGAATTAAAAGCTATCTTTTATAATTATAGCTAAGTTATTATATTCTTACTTCGTAATAACTTTATAATACTAATCTTTAAATAGTTCTTCTAAATAATTAAAGAAATCTTTAAGAGTTTAATAAAGATTAAAGATATTCTTATATTATTAATTATAAGTTACTTTATTAATATTCTCGTTAATATAATTTAGAGTATAAATAATCTTAACTAACTCGATAAAAAAGTAGTTAATATTAATAATAAGCTTTTTAATTATCTTAGCGTACTACTTATTCTATATAGAGTTATTATTATTTATAAAGATAGAAGAATTAGAAATCTTTATTAATTTTATAATCTTTATAGTCTTTTATTAAAGCTATATTCTTTATATCTTCTTAAGATTCTTATTCTCTTACTTTAAGGCTATTAATTAATTTTAAAGTTAATTAAACTCTTCTTTTTAAATCTTATATACTTTTTAGACTTATTTAAATTTAAGAATTCTAGTCTTATTTACTATATATTTCTTTTTATAATAATTAATTATTATATTATATTAATCTAGTTAATAGATATTATAAATCCTTATATCTTATTTTTTATATAAGGTATAGATTATTTCTAGTATAGAGATTATATTTCTTATTATAAATCGAGTTAATTCTTCTAGCGAGTTAATATCTTATAGATTTATATTAAGGTTAAGATTCTCTTTATTCTTTAAAATTACTAAAACTTTTTACTCTTTCGTCTATTTTAGAAGGCTACTAGCTTCTTCTTAAATATCTCTAAGAGACTTCTAGAGTTCTATTATATTAAGTAGAGTAGTTTCTTAGCTGCTTAAGAAAGAATATCTAGACGAAGTTAAATATAAAGCGAAGAAAGAGAGAAAGAGCTAATTTTAAAGTCGAATTTAAAGTACTTCTAAAGGCGCTAAGAGTTTTATATTTTAGATCGATAATTAGAAACTACTTTAGAGATATTAAAGATAGTAGACTCTATTTATTAATAATCTTCTATATCTTTCTTCTTTATTTCTTAATAGAGTTTATTTCTTTATTAGAGAAGTTATTTATACGAATATTAGAGTACTTATATATATATAGCGATACCTTTTTATAAGAGGTTTTTCTTATAGTTAATAAGTTCTAGCTACGAATAGTTTATTTTATCTATAGATAGATTATACTCGAATATTTAATAATCTAATATTAAAACGTCTTTATAATAGTCTCGATAATAATTTTCTTTTATTATTCGCTTATTAGTATAAACGAAAGAGTAGATAATCTAGTTATAGTATTAAAATCGTATTTAGAGTTAAGTCTAATAAGAGTAAATTAAATAAGATAACTAGATAGAAAGTAAATATAGTATAGAAGAAGAATACTTAAATAGTAGAAGAAATCCTCGCTAGTCTATATATTAATAGAAATAAGTTAATAACTAATAAATACTCTATAGATCTAATATATAGCTAGGAACCTAATATATAGCTATAAATATCTAATTTCTAGAGTACGTTCGTAATAAGAAGAATTTAAATAAAGATCTTTAATTAATTTAAAGTAGAGTTAACTTAATATTTAAACTTTAATTAAACGTTAATTTATTTAAGCGAAATTATTCTCTATCGAGTATTAATATCTAATTTTAAGTAAGACTACTAGCGATAATAATAAGATATAGTAATAATATTATACGACTATATAGAGTATTATTAACTATAGAGTAGAAGAGCTTTATCTAATATTATTATTAAATAATAGATATTTAAGAAATAAAGAGTTAAATATTTAATAAGTAAGATCTTAAAGCTAAATTTAGAGTACTTATAATAGCGTTAAGACTTTTATTATTTAAACTATTAATTAAAGATTACTCTAAAGATAATAGATTTAAATTAGCTAAAATTTTTATAAATTAATTCTAATTATTAACTATATACTAAACTATATACTACTATTATAGAATAGATAGTATATCGTTAATAAGTAATAATAATTAGAATAATAATAAGATTCTAAATATTATAAAAATAATAAAATCTCTTTAACTTAATAATTATATTATATAGATTAAAATTCTTTAAATACTTATTATAATAGTTATTAACTACGTTTTAAACTCTCTTAAACTTATTATTATTAGTATTTTACTAAGTAAGTATATTATTATTATTCTTCTATCTTACTTAATACTATAGCTTATTATAGTAATATTAAGAGTTTAAAATATCTTTTATAATCTATTTATTATCTTTAGATATCTTAATTAGCTATATAGAAGAATTCTTCTAATTAGATAAAGAATTTATAGAGACGAGTAAAAGTAACTTAAAACTAAAGATAAAAAAAATCTTTATTATAAAAGAAAGTTAAAGTTTATATATAAATTCTATAATTTTAATTACTTTAAAAGAGCCTTTCTTTTTATTTCTAAGCTTCTTAAATAGACGTATAGTTTTAATATTATAGTTATTTAAGAAGACTATATCTTCTTTCTTAAATTTAATATTAAGATAATACTTATTCGCTTATATTACTATACTCTCTTATATATACTTTAAGTTCTCTCTAATATATATAAGAATATCTTTTATATAATTAGTAATATTTATAATCTTAATAATATTTAGATACTAGCGAGTAGTTTTATAATTTATCTATAGCTTCTTATTAATATAAATATATATAGATATAGCGATAAGCGAAGAGCCGATAATCGCGCTAACTACGTTTAATATCTTAACGTTTTATTAGAGAAGTAGAAACGTGCTAGCGAGACCGATTAGCGTAGAATTACTAGCGAGAGGGGTCTAAAGAAAGAGCTATAGAGTCGTAAAATATAGAGATCTAATTATCTTCACGGGAGGCTATATGCTGCTAAGTATATACAGTATTAGGGGTTAGTACGTGAGACCGAGGAGGTTGCGAGCTAGGTAGGCACCATACACCTCTACTCTTTCAATCCCTCCTTTCCGATACTTTACTTAACAACACGACCCTAGCCTTCACCATGATCAAGCCGCATGCTAAACTAAAATCTCCTTATTATCAAACATACACATACACACCCAACCCTCCTTCCCCCCTTCCCCCTAATACCCAAAGCCCCTCATCCGATCGCAACCCTAGCACGCGTGTGCGTGTGATGAATATAATCACATGACGCATCGCGTTTTTCCTGTCGTAGAAAGCTCATTCGTAGAGCGCTAACATCATCCAGTTGAGAGGACGAATCCGGGGCATTAGGATCGCCGTCCTTTCGAAACAGTCCGACTTAGGCATCATCAACGCTTCCACTTGTTCCAGCCTGTCATTATGACTTTGCCGAGTCGCATTCAAAATGCAAAAGCGTTCTCCAATGTATCGTTCTGAGATAAGAGTTTCTGCGATATTGCCGCGTAGCCCCGCTCGGGTGCAATCTGAACATCCTCCAGTCTCGTTTCGAGCCGAAATGACGTCGAACTATTGATGTCTCATTAATTCAGGAAGCACTAACATTTGCCCGAAACAAAACAAGGAGAAGACTGATAACCATGGGGAAGGCTATGGTATCTCACAGGCTCGACAGAAGCACATCAACATGATTGATCCCTGTTGCGAGAAAGAGAGAGGGCACCTTACAAAGTGACAGCCCCTCGCACCGCTGTAATGTGGACTCTGAATATGCGGACGTCCTGCAAGACTTTGCGAACCCTGTCCTGCTCCTCGAGCCAGCCTAGTTCGTCTATGGCGCCCATATGCGTGTCATAACGAGTTTGAATTATCCAATGCCACCAGCTTGTTTTTTGCTCTCTCGATACTAAGCTTCAGCCTGATATCATTGGCCATGGTAGAGGTAGTCGCGCTTATTATGATCATTGGTGAGGATTATTAAAGCTATTCCACTCAGAGAAAGATGTCTTTGCGATAATACTGACTGGATTTTGACGTATATAGATATCTTACTCTACGGTTCTCTAGGTCGAAAACCCGTCCAGGCAATTTCCCATATCAAAAGTCCCACCAACGCTCCCATCATAATCAGTGTGTACCATGAAATTCTCAGCCTTATACATGCCGCTTCAACTCCAATCAATTTGACACATATGTTTCGATAGGGCCCACAAGATGCGCCAACTATTTCGACGACTTCTTCTTCAATATCTTGACTTTCTTGAAGATGTTCACCAATGACGAACCTCGAGGATCCTTGGACATGGTCTCTGATGACCCTTGCGGACTTGAGACCGCATCTCTGGGTTCCTGATTGCCTTCCCAATTTGCCCGTCCCTTTTGTTCTCTCCAAATCTTCTCCTCCATTAGATCCACCAGTGGATCTGACAAGTGTTTAGGTAGTCGGTTTTGTATCACGTCAACTGCAGACTGATCCTTGTGCTCCACCGCCACCCCCTCTTCCAAAACAGCTTCCGAGTAGTAAGATACACGAGCTTTGGGATCAGCACCGTGGGAAATTAACGCTCTTGCTATGTCCGCCCAATTCTCATTTACGGAATCTCCTGTACGGCTGAATTTGTCCAATCGGCCAATGGCCTGGAGAATGAGTTCCCAGACAGTGTGACCGTCATAATATCTATTGGGGTCAGCACCTCTTTCAAGAAGCATGCATATCATTTCTACATTTAGTCTCTTAATTTTGTCGCCGTCACTTACTCTTGTCTCCTTGAGCGCAGAAGCTCTGAGGTCAAATCTGTCCAATGTGGGGAGGCTACTTCTGTCCGAAATGGCGTACAGGAGTAGTGGCTTCCCCACATTATCGCTAATCAATGTCGCGTCAGATTCCAGTCTCTCTGCAACATATTTCCGGAGACCAGACTCAATGGCGAATGTGAGAAATGAGATCGCTGTTTCGTGGCTGAGGTCACCAGTAGCGTTGGACCAATGAGGATGCCAGAGACGCTGCGAAGTAGACGATGTATAGTTTGACGATGTGAATAGTTGCGATGCAGCGCGGTCGAGCTCATTGAGCAAGCGAGTTTGTGAAACGCCAGTACTTTCTTCAGCAATTCTGGCGTGGTACATTGCTGGGGCAACAAGACTCCAGAGTTGTTTCGTGCTAGCTTTTCTTTTCCCCGAAATGGCTAAGCCCTTCACTCGAGCAATCAAAGCTCGTAACAAAGTTATGTTAGCGTTGAAGACGTCGCTGTCTGCCGCAACAAATTCTAAGTTGACTGCTGGTGTGTTCAAGAAGTCTCGGACCGTTCGATGAAGAAAGTCAATATCCATGCTATCATCGATCGCAGCTGGATCGGCAGGCCAGATCAGATCTACATCACCTGCAAAACCGGCCGTATACGCTGGAAGTCGAACTTCTAACAGCCCTTTGCATCGACTTCGTAATTTGCGTTTCATATCTTCACAGCGTGTCTCAACCTCAAACCTTTCAAGGGCCCGCACCTCGGTACTAAATGGGAACCCTGGGTCTTCCTCGTCGAAGTAAGAGAGCGTCAACAAAGACAGTGGTGCCTGCGCCTCCAGAACCAGTCGGAAGAGTTGGGTAGCCTGAGTCAAATACAAGCCATCCGTGTTTTTCAGCATAAGCATGAAGAAGTCCTCTAGATCTGCAGGAAGAGCCCGCAATCGTGCCTGTAGAGTACTAACTCTATCGGCGTTCGAGAGACCTTCCTGCAAGGACTGAACGACAAGAAACACCCAGAGAAATACTCCAGACGACTTATCGACGAGCTCTGACACCAGAAGACCGGCTGAAAGGGGTTCCGTCTTTCGTAGCCGCTCGAAGTGGGAAATCTGAGTTAGTTCTAGATTGACGTATGACTCTATGTCTCGACGATTGAGATCTTGAAGCAACAACTTTGGACATTTGAGAAATGCATCCTCGAACACATTCCAGGGCCGACTTGACGCACAAATTTTGATGTTTGGCAGATTGGACATGGCTGTAATGGTTTTCACAAGGTCACGATGATTTCCATCAAATTCATCGAGGCCGTCGATAAAGAAACAAAATTTCGTGCCAACGGTCCCTTGGGTGCCCAAAAGATCAAATGCCTCGCAAAGCTCTGGCAAGGTCCATGGATGCATATCACCTCCGAATAGAATATATGATTGCCACCGCATTGGCAGAATCGTCGGAATTAGTTCCGGACATTGCTGAACGATTTCGTACATTAATGATTGCATTAATCCAAGTTGAGACTTCTGCATGGCGACTCCAGGACTCCAGAAATAAAATCCGGCTATTACAAAGGGCAAGCCTTGTGCCCATATCTTCAATGCTCCACGCGTTTGCTGATGGCTCTGGAGGAAGCTCATCAGTGTCGACTTCCCGGATCCAGCTTTGCCACTAAGCCAATACAAGCCATGCTGCCGAGTCAGCCAGTAGTTGAGATCATTACCAGGCCGGCTTCCGTGGCCAGTCTTGTCAAAGATCCACTCCAGGGTGCCTTCATGAGCTCTTACTATTCGTTGACGGCGGTCTCGCATCCGGTGATAGTTCAAACTGTGCAGAAGCTGCTGTTGCATGGTCGTATTCCTGTCACGTGAGGCCATTTCCGAGAGCATAGAAGACACAGATGCGACATCCGCTGCTTTGTTCGCTTTACGTGTAGAATCATGGATGGCACATATGAGATCCCGCTTGAGCTCTTGGGTTTCTCGACCATGGACTGCCCGGCTGTTCTCGATTCGTTCACCAAGACTGCGTAGGGCTTCGGATGTCATTATGTTATACTGTCTGTCATTCTGGCTATGTTTCCCAGCACGCCGTTAGCATGAAGTAGGCAAGCGCAAACGAGACTGACCTAAGCACAAGTATAAGGTGGAAAGACAGCTCCTCCCTATATCTTGAGATGCGTCTGACAAGGTTTTCTATCTTCTCGTTGCTCCATGAAGTTCTTAACGCTTGGCGAAGACTGCGCCATTTCCGGTGAGACCCGTCGACTTTGATGCTGTCAAGGGTACGAAGGAGTTCCTCTGCAGCGCTAGCACATGACTCAGATAGCTTCTTCAGACCCAAGTCGATCGATTCGTTTACATCCTCGGCATTGCTGGAGGAGGCGGAGGCACCTCTGAAAGGTTTTGATAGCTGGCCTATTAACCCGTTCAAATTTTGCGTAATCGCTTCTAATTCGAGGTTCTCGATCAACGCTCCATCTCCTGACCGATAGATTTCATGACCTTTTGATACCAACTTTGTGGTAAAGTCAATAAATTGGATGATACTACCAGCAAGGCTGATGGCGGAGAACGGGTCGAGGACCATATCTTCGGGGTACTAGCGATTTCATTGATTTCGTTGGAAAGCTTGTTCGCTGGCCAGTCGTGAAACATATAAAAAATACGCATCCCTGTATTTAGAACGGCTGAAAACCCTGGCAAGATTATAGATTATGAAGAACTTGTTGCCAACATGACAATCTCGTTCTGCGCCTGCATTATGATGCAGTTGTCAGGCTCCCACCTTCCCAATCGTACTCACGAGGCTATGCAAGTCTCGGGGCTTTGCAAGTTAGGGTTAGGGTTACATACTAAACGCAGTCCGAACCCCCAGACCAACCAGCTCAAGAAAAATATCGCGAAATGAAAAGTTGAACAGATGTCCAATGTGCGGGAGTGGGACTTGAAATTTTGACCTTGCGGTCGGAAAATCCTCTGCCAGCGAACGCATGCGCGATGGGCGATGAAACAACAGCATCAGCAGCCAAGTGAAGAGCCTAGATGAGATGCAAGGATCAGTGTTCCTGTTGTTTTTATTAAATAATTATTTCCTTCTTCATTCCCCCGAAGAAAGGCCGATTTGCGACCCTTACAGAGCCCTAATTACTATAGTCTAGTTACTTAATAATAGGTTATTACTTAGAATATTCTCGATCTAAGAGAAGAAGTTAAATACTAATTATAATTATCTTTATAGACTTCTTTTCTTAAGTTCTTTAAATTCTTTAAATAGTAGACTAGTTAGAATTCTAGCTAATTAAATTAATTAATTATTAAGTAGTTCTAGTTTTAATATAATTTCGTTATATATAGATCTATTCTTTTAATAGATTATAAGCTCGATTAGTTATTAACTAAAATATACTTATTAATCTAATAAGAGAATTATTAATATAAAGAATAAGAATAATAGAAGATCTTTTAATATATTAATTATATTATTATTAATAATTAATAAGAATCTAAGAAATTAGATAATTAATTTAAAAAAAGAAATATTATTTAACTTTAACGTTATTATAAATATAAATCTATTTAGTATTAATAAGTTAGTATTAAAGTAATTATATATAAAACTATTTATTTTAAAGACTTATAACTACTTTATATAAATCTAAGTATATAAGAAATTTCTAAATAATTATAATTTATTTAAGATCGTAACTAAAATCTATCTATTAAGTATATAAAAAGAGACTAAGAACTAAAGAATATATAATAATTAAATTACTTTATTATTAATTAAATATATTAAGAAGACTTAATTATCTTATATTATATATTTACTAAGATTTAAAGCTAAATAAAATAAATTTCGTCGAGTTTATAATATTAATAGAAAGAAATATATTTTATTAATATTATAGTACTTATATAATTATTAAAAGAAAGTAGATAAATTTATTAATTAGATAATAATTACGTTAAAATAACTTATTAATAAGATTATTAATATTTTACTTATAATAAGATCTTCTTTTATTATTAAGATTATTATTTTAATAAATATATATTAGAATAAGAAATACGTAATAGTAAAATATATTTTAAAAAATATAAACTTAGATCTTTTAATATTATCTCTTATTATTAAATATTTAAAAATAATAGAAGAAGAAATTAATAAAAATAAAGATTAAGTTCTTTTTCTCTTTTTTAAGAATTAGTTTATTACTTTAGTACTATATACGAATATATATACTTACTAGTCTTATATTATTATAATATTTTAAGACTTAATTTAAGAATTATTTCTAATAATTCTAGTTCTTTAACTCTTTTAAGAAGTAGTAATTCGAAATTAGTATAATTTTAATATTATAATCGTAATTATAATATATTTAAATCGTAAATAAATTATTTTTATTAGAAATAATATTAGATTAAAATATTACTATTATAATATAGTTTAAAGTATTAGAATATATATTTAAGATTAATAAAAATAAGAATTAAGATAATAATCTTAATATTAATTTAGATTATAATAGTAATAAAGATTAAGAGTTAAAGATAAATTTAGATTAGAATAATAAAGATTAGAAGTAATTTAAGCTTATTCTTAATAAACGTATAGTAGAAGCTACTCGTTATTAAAATATATTAATAAAATAATACTATCTTAATATTCTTAATTAGAAGATTAAGTTACTAGAATAAGATATAATATTAAGTACTTATACTTATAATATAAATAGAAATATAAAGTTATTCTTAATTACGAGTTTTAAGAGAATCTTAAATAGTATATAGAAGAATAATATTATAAAAAGATCTTAATATTAACTTTATTTAAAGAATTTTCTAATATATAAGAATAAAAATACTTATAAGTATTATAACTAATACTATAAGATAAAAAAAAGATTTTATCTTAATTTTAAATACTTTTATATTAAGTAAGATAGAGTTTTTTAGATACTTTAGTTTATTAAACTAAACTTAAAAAAATAATAATATATTATTAAGTTAGAAAAATCTAATAAGTAATTTATTTAGAAAGAATTTAAAAATATACTTTTAAATTAAATTAAAGACTCTATTAATTATAGTCTTAACGTATCTTAAGCGTATTTAGAAGTATAGTAGAAACTAAATTAAATAATTTAATAATTTAATATTTATCTAGCTTTTTTAGAATTATAAATAAATCTTTATATTAAAAATTAATAAATAGCTTATCTATTTATAAGATTATAATTTAAGATTCGAGTCGCTATTACTAATATATAAGTAGTTTTTATAATAAGAAATAAATTATTATTCTTAATAATATAATTAGAGACTAATCGACGTAGAAGTAATATAAACTCTTTATAAAATTAATATATAAATAGTATATTTATCTTATATAGAAATTATAGAGAATTTAATTAAAATACTTTAAGATTATAGTAAAGAGATAGTTATTATAGACGCTTCTTACAAAAGCGTAATAGTAGCGAGTCTAGAAATAAATTAAATTATAAATAAAAAAAAATAAATAAATATTTAAAAACTATTTAATACTATAATTATAATAAAATAGAATAATATATAACTATTTATAAAAAATTTAAAAAGTTAGAAAATACTAACTAAGTCTTTATTAAATTAGTAAGTAACTATAATATATATATAGTTAAAAGAAAGAAAAAAGATAAATTCTTATTAAAAACTCTATATTAATAAAAATAAAAAGAGAAGTAATCTTTATATTATTATTAATTTATAATAGCTATATTATTCTAGATTAGAATAGTTATAATATTATTATTATTTAGTTTTATTTAGATAATAGCGCTAAAATAAGTATAATTAGTTAACGCTTTACTTTAAAATATAATCTAGTTAAGATTAATACTTCGCTTTTTATATTAAACTAAATAGATAAAAAGTCTACTTATTATTATAAAGCTTATATTATATTATTTATACTTCGCGATAATTAGATATATAAGAAACGATAAAAATATATATTCTATACTATTAATAAAGAGAAACTATCTTTAACTTTAAATCTTTTTATTATTAATAAGAAATAAATTAAAATTAATATTATAAAATAAATTTAGCGTTTTAATATAAATAAATAATTATTTAAGATTTTAAAATTTTAAGAATTTATAAATTTTTTAAAGAATTATAAGATTATCTATATCTTAATAATAATTAATATAGTCTTAATATAATCTAAATATATAGTTAGCGTACTATCGACTAATAATATATATATAAGTAATATAGTATTAGAGCTATAGATTTTAAAAGAATTAAATAAATATAAAAATATATTTTTAATAAAGAAAATAAGTTATCGTTTATCTTATAAAGAGCGCGATTATATAATTAAGATTATAGTAGAGTTATTATTTAGCTCGCTTTATAATCTATTTAATATTAAGCTAGTAACTTTAAAAAGTTATTTAAATAATACTTTAATTAAGAAATAAATTTAATATTTTATTAACTTAATTAAGATATTTATTCTTTTTATTTTTAAAAAGAATAAAGAGCTATATTTATATATTAATTACTATAGATTAAATAAGATAATTATAAAGAATTAATATTTATTACTTCTAATTAATAAGATACTAGATTATCTAAATAATATAAAGTAATTTACTAAGTTAGATTTAAAAAATACTTATTATTATATTTAAATCTATAAGAGTAATAAGTAGATAATCGCGTTTTATATACGCTATAACTACTTTAAATATCTTATAATACTATTTAGTCTTATTAACGCTTTAGCTACTTTTTAAGCTAATATTAATAAGTTTTTAACGGAGTTAATAAACTAATTTTATATAATTTATTTAAATAATATTCTTATTTATTTTTAATCTCGCGTAGAGTATATTAAATATATTAAGTAAATATTTAATTAACTTTAATATATAAGTCTATTTATAAGTTTAAAAAAATACGAGTTTTTTATTATAAAAGTAGAGTTTCTTAATTTTATTATATTAACTTATAATATTACGATAGATTCTTATAGAGTAGTTATAATTTAAAAGTAACTTAAGTTTAAAAGTTTTTATAATATATAAGTTTTTCTAAACCTTATAAATTTTTATTAAAGATTTATTTATTATTACTCTTAAATCGCGAGCTCTTTAATAGATCTACTAAAAGAAAATAAAAAGAATATTAAATTAAAACTATTTAAATAGTCTAAAAATACTAAATATATATTTAGTATACTAAAAGATATCTTTATAAATACGTCTTTATTATACTACTATAACTCTTAGTTATTAATTATAACGAATCTAGTCTTCTATCTAGATCTCGATACGTTTATTATTAGATTAGACTTAGCTCTACCGAGACTAGCTCTATAGACTAGCGTACTAAGACTTAGAGTTTTATATAATTCTTAAATACTATATAATTTCTAATATTCTATATAGTTAGAATTCTATTTATATATAGCTATAAATATTACTCTTAATAGAAAAAGACTTTAATACTTACTTCTACTATAAAAAAGACTCGAATACTTAAGCTACTTAGATCTAGCCTATAGAGGTCTCCGATTTATTCGCCTATATTAGGCGTATTATTTAAAGAAATCTATTAAAATATAGATACTATAAGTATATCTACTTAAAAGAATAGAAAATTAACGAAATTTAATAAAATATTCTAAAAATTAATCTTTATAAGTATATTTAGACTTAGATCTTATAGTATATAGTCTAGCTAGTATATAATAAAGTTATTTAAGTGCTATTATTACTATTTAACTATTAACTCGATTAAGAACTAAGTATATACCGCCTTTTATATACCGCTTTCTAAGAATCTAATACGTCGTCTTAAGACTTCGAATCCTTAAGATCAGCTACCTTAATCTATTAATAACTAGTAAGATCTTCGGTTAGTTAGAAGTACTATTATATATAAGTCTTATAAGAGGACTAGGTCGTAGACCTATTAATATTATATAGTTAGAGTAGAAGACGTCGCTAATTCTAAGTTTTTAAGTCTTAATTTAACGAATTTAGATATTATAAATCTAGATTTAGAAGTTATAAATTAAATTATTAAAAGGCCTATTTAGTTCGTTATTAAAATCTCTAAATAGATCGTAATCTAGCTATCTTAGAGTACTAAATTTAGATCTTTTCGAGTCTTATAATAACGTATTAAGTAGCTATCTTCTTAGTTAACTTCTAGTAGCGAGTTTCGAGGTCTAGTAAGTTAAGTATATATAGAGTTCTTCTCTTTAGTTAATATTTATTTATTATATTCTCTTTCTTCTTTCTCTCTTAATAGTAATAATATAAGTCTTTTACGTAGTTACTATAGATATTAGTTAAATATATTATAATCTAAGAATCTCTTAAAAAGATAATATATATATAACTTAATCTAAGCTAAGAGACGTTCTTAACACCTAATTTATTATTAGAAAGTTTAACTTTATTATACTCTAGAAGAATACTTAATATAACTACTATTAATATAACGATCTATAGTGCCTATAGAATATTTAAGTATAAAGAACTATTAAGAAAGTTATTTAAATCGCTACTATTTACGATAATTACCAGTACTATACTAGTCTATAGAGTTACTTAATTTTATTAAAATAAGTCTAAGTTATTAAGACTATCGATCGCTATTTAGTAGTAACTAGATAGATATCTATATAAGTTATTTAGTTAATAATTATACGTATATATAGCGAGAGTATTAATATAAAGATCGTCTAGCGTGTAAAGATTACTCTTCTTAACAATAATTTATATAAATATCGAGTAGCCTTTTAGCTACTTTCTAATCTTAAACGCGAGATTAAATTAAAAGATTTAAACGTCTACGTTTACCTTACTATTAATAGTAATACTAATACTTTTTAGAGGTTCTTTTACTATCTCGGTACCTCGCGGAGCTATTTTAAATACTCTCGTAAACTAATTAGAATAGATAGAATATATTTAACTAATAAATTTAAATCTATTCTTCTTCTAACGATCGAGATTAATATAAATAGTTAGATAACTATTCTCGCTTAGACTATTATTAAGAGTAAGAATCTCTTATTTTAAGATTATTTTTTAATATATCTTAAGATCTTCTTATCTAAATTCTTTTAATAGCTCTATATTCTTATAAGCGATCGCGATAAAGGCCTAGAATCTATAGTAATTAATAACTAAGAGTATAAGAATATTACTTACTTATACTACTATTAATATCTTTTTAAGAATATAATCGCTAATCGTAGTAGTTAGATCTTAAGAAAGTAATTTTAAAAGGTTATTAGAATTAAGACTTAGAAGAAATTTATCTATTATATAGCTAAATTTCGTAAGACTTCTTCTATTATAGCTAATTATCTTACGATAATTAATTTCTTTCTATAAGTAAAGGCCTTTATTCTAGTTAATCGATAGGGCTATAATACTAATAATATTACCGAGACTATTAATAACGTCCTTAAAGACGATCGAAGCCTAGATCTCTTTAGCTTATTAGTAGAACTCTAAATAAGAGTAGTATTAATAAGATTTATACGAGTAAAAGCCGCCTAAGATCTTATTAATTAGAATCGTCTTTAAATACTATAGTATTATAATTAGCTTATATAAGAACGTAATTTTACTAAAGATTTTTATATTATTTCTTCTTTTAAACGTAAAGCTCGAATTATTAATTAAGGACTATTAGAAATCGTGTAAATTATAGAGCTATTTAATAACTACTCTATATATACGTACTTAAGACCTTAGTAGATCGAAGTATCTTACGACTATATATTCACTTTCTATATATCTATTTATAGGAATATTTTATCGCTATTACTATAATACCTCTTATTAGCGATATATAGAGACTAGTACTATTAAGTAATATCTTATCTATATACTATAAATATTTAACTAATCTTTAACGAGTTCTATTATTCTCTAGCTATTTATATACCTTAAGATCGACTACGTATAGAGCGAATTCGACGCGATATTAGTCTAAGAAGTAACTATAGACTAGGCTTAAATAGCTATAAAATAACGATATCGCTATAAAATAAGATAGCTAAAGATTAAGAGCGTAATTAATATAATCTATATAGCTAGACTAGCTATAATTAGCTATCGTATAGACTATAGCGTATTACTATAACTCGTAATTAGCGTTATTCTTAAAGTTAAGAAGATAGCTAGCTAGATTAACTTAAAATTTTTTATAAGTATAATTTTAAATTATCTTCTATTTAAAACCGTATTTTTTAATAATCTAGCTCGTAATAACTTAAGTTTATATCTAAAATAGATAAGTAAATAGAACGACTTAAGTAGAGATCTTAAATATAGCTTAAGATAATTTAAGTACTCGAGTCTTTTTTATTACGAAAGTAAGTATTAAAGTCTTTTTCCGTACTCTTAATTTAAATCTATAATTATAATATAATTCTAATTATTCTTTAAAGTAATAATAATAAGTAAGCTAATTATTAAATTAATTAAGAACTATATATAACGAATTATTATATATTATAGAATTAAATTTATACGCTATACGCTATTAATATAATATAAATATCTTAGACTTATTAAAATAAAATTATTAAAAGAAAACTCTATATACTAGCTAAACTTAGTATAAATAAGATAATAAAGATAAAGAAAGAATAAGTTATCTTTTTTTCTTTAATTATTTAGTTTAAAGATAAAATCTTATATATAGATTTATCTCTTACTTCGTTAAAGAAATTTTCTTTTTTAGAAAAAAATACTTAAAGCTAGACTATATAAAAAGAAGATAATATTATAAAAAAAAAAGAAGATTATAAAAAAAGAGAAAGTTTCTTTAAAGAAAAGAAAAAAGATTTATATAAATTATAAAGATTTATAATTAAACTAGAAAAATATAAAGATAAATTTATTCTCTTAAAATTAAAACTAGAAGATAATATATAAGACTTCTTTAAAAAGATATAAATATTAAAGATATTTATTCTTAATATTATAAAATATATTACTAAGTAATATAATACTATTTATATAATAATTACGAGTATCGCGGTATATTAAGAATAGATTATAGATCTTACTAAATAAGTTTACTTTATTAAAACGCGTAACGTTACTCTAATATAATAAGTACTTAAAAACTCTAAATTAGTAAAATCTTAATAGAAAGAAATAAAAAGACTTAAATTATTATAAGACTAATATTATAATAAATTTAATAATCGCGTTAAAAAAATCTTATTACTTAGAGACTAAGTCTAGATATAAGTATAGACTATATAAAAATAAAATAATAAAGTTAATAATAATATTAAAATAGTAGATTTAAATATAGAAAATTATAGATCTATTAAATATAAGAGTTATCTTAATATCTCTATATCTATTTAAAGATTCGATAGAATAGATTTAAGTAAAGAAAAAAGACTCGTTATTATTATAAGCGTAGTAAAACTTAATATTAAAGATTATCTTATTAATTATTACTATACTTCTATTATATCGACTAGATCTAAACTTAAGTCTAATAATAAGTACTCTAATATAGAAAATTTTAAAGATATTAAAAAAAGTAGAGTATAAAAAGTTTAAAAAGTATATTTTTAATTAAAGTTTTAAAATAATTAAAAGTTATTTAAGAATAAGTAAAATAAAATTAACTATATTTATAATTACTATAAAAAGATCGCTTTTAATATTATTAAGACTAAGTTAAATATTAACGCGATAAATTAATATAATATAGCTAAAGAAATAATTTATAAGCTTAACTAAATATTTAGAAAAGTAAATAAAGAGATATAAATAAAAGCGAAACTTTAAAATCTAAAATTTAATATAAATATATAAGATTTTAAAAAGATATTTTTATTATTCTTTATAAGATTTACTACTATTATCGCTTCTCTTAGTCTTATAGAAAATTAGAAGAAAACTTACTTAAGACGCTTAATAATCTAATATCTTCGTAGTAGAATTATAAATAAATATATTAAATCTTAAATTTTTATCGTATTAATAATTAAACTTCGCTAACTTAATATAAAGCTATAGCTTAATAATAAGACTAATTTAAATAAATAAAAAAGAAAAGAAAATAATAAGTTAGAATAAAGTAAAAGAGAAGATAACTTTAACTTTAATTTTAACTTTAACTTTAACTCTAACTCTAACTTAAAAAAAGAAGAAGCTTTTTAAGAAAGTAGATTAACTAATATTAAAATATACTTAATATACTTAAATACCTTTCTATCTAAGAACTTATAATAAGTTTTTAAGAGATAAGAGCGTTATTTTTAATATATAAAAAAGAGTTATTATTATTATAATAATAATATATTCGCTATCTATAAGACTATATAATAGTCTATAAAAGATTAAGTTATTCTTAAAATAATAGTATTTAGAGTTAAAATATCTAAACTTAATAATAATATCTCTTATATTATAAAATTACTTAACTTAGAAAACTAGTACTTTCTAGAAAAATCGTATTTAAAGAGATATAAAAATAAGTATATATAAGAATTAAAGAATTAAAATAAATAAATAATTAAGATCTCGTTATTATTATATTATTCTTATATAATCTAAATAAAGAATTAAAGTAGAGAAGATAGCTAGACTTTAAAGAATAGACTTATATACTTTTAGAGTCTATTAAAGCTAACTATCTTATAGATATAAAAGTATTAATTAAGATCTTTATAAATATTAACTATATAAAACAATATAAGCTATTTACGATAAAGCTAATTAAGTCTTATTAATTAAGATTAATAGATAATAAATTAGTATTAAATATTACTTATACTACTTAATTAAGACTAGTATTAAGAAGTTATATTAATAAATTATAATATCTTATTATAGTACTTAATAAATTTAATATTATTCTTAGAATATTATAGTTAAAGTAATATAATCTATAACTTTTCTTTAAAAATAGAATCTTAATATTTAATTTTAATTATTATATAAGTAATTATCTTACTTAATATTAATTAATAATAATATATAGTAATACTTTTTTAAAGATAATTAAATAATTTCTTTATAATATTATCGAGATTTTAGTCTACGCTTTTATAAGATTCTTTAAGAAAGAAGAAAATTAAATATTAATTATATAAATAAAAAACTTTAAATAATTAAATATCTTAAAGAATTTTAAATAGATATTAGATTTTATTATTAATATTATAATAATTATTTTAAAAGATTATAAGAAGTTCTTTAAAAAAATAAAAAAGAACTCTATTATTTTAAATTAATTAAAATAAAAAGTATTAAAAGCCTATTATAAATAATTAAAATATAGAATTTAATAAAGATAAATAAACTTTCTCTATATTATTTCTTTAATTATTTAATTATTTTATAATTAGAAACTATACTATTAGTAAAGAGAGTCTATAGAATATTATATAAATAGATAATTATAGTAAAAGAATATATTAATAAGATACTAAAAAAGAGCTATATTTAATAGAGTATATTCTCTTATACTATATTAATACTAATTATAAAGAAATTTAATAGAGAACTATATATCTATATTAATTACCGTGTACTTAACGCTATAATTATTTAGAATTAAAATACTTTTTCTTTTATATAAGAAATACTCTTTAGACTCTATTAAGTAAAATAGTATACTAAGTTTAATATTATAGCTATATTTAATAAGATAAAAATTAGAGAAGAAAATAAAGAGAAGATTATATTCTTAATAAGATATAGTCTCTTTAAGTATATAGTAATATTATTTAGTCTCTATAATATACTAAGTATATTTTAAGCGTTTATTAATAATATATTAAGAGAATATTTAGATATATTCTACTTAGTATATCTTAATAATATATTTATTTATAGTAATATAAAGAAGAAATATATTAAATATATAAAATAAGTTTTTAAGAAACTATAATAAGCTAAGTTATATTTAGATATTAATAAGTATAATTTTTATACTAAAGAGATTAAATATCTCGGTCTAATTATTATAACTAAAGATCTTAAGATAGACTTAAAGAAGATTAAGATAATTAAGTATTAAAAAGCTTTTAAATATATTAAAGATATCTAAGCTTTTCTTAAATTTACTAATTTCTATAAGAGATTTATTTATAAATACTTAAAAATAGTATTATAGTTTAGACTTAACACCCTAGTTCCCGATTAGGTCTAGCGTAGTCTTAGTACTTTCTACTTATATATTCGAGCTAGTACTTATTCTTTCTTCTTTATAGCTATTATTCTAGCTATATTACGAGTATCTAATTAAGTTCTTTAAACCCTAACTTTAATCTCTAATAAATAGCTATTTTATTAATAAATCTTATTAAGAAGAAGAAGTAACTAAATTTTATCTTTTTTTAAATATTTAATAATTCTAAATAGAAGATATTTAATATAATAAAGATAGCGTTTATATCTATATTTATATTAATTTACTTTAACTCTAATAAAGAGACTTAGCTAAAGATAGATATTTTAAACTATATTATAATAATAATTCTATTATAGAAAGATAATAAGAGTATTCTTAAATCTATAGCGTTTATATTAAAAAAGATAAGTCTTTAGAAATATAATTATAAAATCTATAATAAAGAGCTTTTAATAATTATTTATACTTTTAAGAAATAGTATTTTAAGTTAATTAGAATATCTATTAAAGATTCTATTAAAATTCTTATTAATTATAAGAATTTAGAATACTTTATAATAATAAAATAACTAAATAAATATTAAGCTTATTAAATTAAATTTCTAGTAAAGTTTAATTTTCTTATTATATATAAATTAGATAAGTAGAGAACTAAATTAAATAATTTAATTTATTATATTAGAGATCTATTTAAAGATAATATTAATAATCGCTATTAATTTTAGTACTAAGTACTACTTAAAAGAAAAAACTTTAATAAGAAAATATAATAAGCTTTCTATTTAGTATTATTATTACTTAATAAAGTATTTATAGCTACTACTTATATAGCTACTATAATCTATAATCTAAATAAAAGAAATATTAAGAAAGAGAAGCTAATAAAAGAATCTTTCTTTAATATTTTAAAGTTATTTATTAAGAAGCTAATAAAAGAATTAATAATTAACTTAATTATTATAAAAGAAATCTTATAATAGATAAATAATATCTATAGAAATAATAATTTAATATAGAGAATTATACTTACTAAAATAAAAAGAGAATAAAGAATTTCTTAAAACTTAATTAAAGATAGTTTATAACTAGAGTTAAGAGACTATAAAATTTAAAATAATATATTATATATATAATAACGTCTTTATATCTCTTATTAGCTCGAACTTTAAATTAAGATAATTAAAATAATATATAATACTTTATTCTTAGAATACGCGAGTTAAGTATTTATTTATAATTATATTAATTCGTATTACTACTAGCTACGAATAACTAGTAATATTATATAATATATAAAGAATTATAATATCTATTAATAATTAAAGAGTTATTATAAGAAAAAGTAGAATCTACTTAAGTTTCTTTCTATATTAGAAAGATATTAATAAGATATTTTTATTAATTTTATTACTTCTTTATCTATTTATTAACGCTATAGAAGAAATTATTAATATATTATAATAATTATTAACTACTTATTTAAGAAGAAAAAGTTTATTTTTCTTAACTTACTTAATATTAAAGCTGTTATTTAAGCGTTTATTAAATAGATATAAAGAGAGAAAGAATATCTATTAATTATTATCTCTAATTAAGAAATATAATTTATAGCTTTATTTTAGTAATAACTTTATATAAGAATTAAAATAAAACTTAAACTTTTTATAGTCTTTTATCTTAAAAAAAATAGATAAATTAAGAATATAAACTTTATATTAAAGTAGTATCTTTATATCTATATTAGCTATAATTAAGATAATTAAGTTAACTTTCTAGCTTTTATAGAATTTAAAGTTAATTCTAATTATAGTACTTTATTAAAAATAGCTTCTTTTATAACTATTAAAGACTATTTATTTAGATTAGAATTTAAATTTCTTACTCTATAAAATTTTAATACTATATAATAAACGAAGTAAGAAGTTATCGTTATAGACTAGTTTATTACTAAGATTAAATAATTATATATATACTTATATAAGAAACTCCGCTAAATATAAGAAATATAAGAGAAAAAGACTAATTAATATTAACTTCTAATATCTAAATTTTAATAGAAAGATCTAATTATATTTAATAATAGAAATATTAAAACTATAAAACTAAATAAATCTTTAGATTATAAGAATATAGAATTTTATAAAATTACTTAAGTAATTAATAATTATATCTATAAATTAAGTTTATTAATATTAATAAATAACGTCTTCTTAGTATTCTATTTTTAGCTATTATATTATATTAGAACTAATTCTTTTTTAGATTAATAAAGATAGCTATCTTCGTTTATTTATACTAATAATAAAGATATATAGTATAAAGTTAATAAAATTATTAACTTTAAAATTAATAATTAATATAAGAATAAATTTATAAGTAAGAAAGATTATTTAATATATTAGTTTAAATATATTAATAATAATAAACTTTTTAACTAGTAATCTTATATAGATATTACGAGTTATCTTAATTTTATTATTAACTTTTACTATAAATATCTAGAGAAGATTAAATCTTATTTAACTTTTAAGATATTAAAAGATTAAAAATCTTTATTAATATCTTTACTACTATATTATATATAAATTAAAGAAGAACTAGACTCTTAATAATATATTAAATTATTATAACTAAGAAGATCGTCTTATAAAGAATAAAAATACCGCTATATTATCGTATATATATATAAATAGTAAGCGATAGAATAGTAAGTTAATAGAAAAAGCGTTTATTTTTCTAGTTTTTTCTTTCTTTTCTTTAGTCTAGAAGAGTCGATTTTTTAAAAAAGAGAATAATATAACGAATCTAGTCTTCTACTTAGATCTCGATATATTTATTATTAGATTAAACTTAGCTCTATTAAGACTAGCTCTATAGACTAGCGTATTAAGATCTAGAGTTCTATATAATTCTTAAATACTATATAATTTCTAATATTCTATATAGTTCGAATTTTATTTATATATAGCTATAAATATTACTCTTAATTTAAATCTATAACTATAATATTAATATATATTAAGATAAACTCTTCGAGCTTTACTTTAATAGATATTCTAATCTAATTATTTAAAAGAATTAGATAATAGTACTCTATAGTCTTCTATTTAAAAAAGATAATTAATATAGAATAAAATTATAAGATTTATAATTAAGAGCTTTTTACTATTATAATAGTCTTTAAATATTAGCGCTATTATCTTAAAAGAAGTATTTATTTAGTAGAAGTTTTAATAAATTATAATAATTTTAAGTACTTTATAAAATTATTAAAGTTAAATAATTAATAAGCTAGATAGATTATAAAGCTTTTTAACTTTAATTTTTTTATTTTATATAGATTAAATAAAACTAACTTTATAAATATTTTATTAAGATAACTAAATTTTAAAGATAAAAATAAAGTAATAAATAAAATTTTATTTATCTTATAATAAAAGCTAATTAGAATAGAGAATTTAACGAACTCTATATTTTCTACTATATAAGAAGTATATAGATATAGCGTAGCTAACGCTAATAATAAATATATAAATAGCGTAGAAAACGTTTTATTTAAATATAATTTAAATATAAATTAAAGATACTTCTTAAATATTAATATTAAAGAAGAAATAATTAGTTTAAAAAAGATACTTATTAATTTAATAACTATAGTAGTATAAAAGACGTACTTAAATATAATAAATTCTTTAAGATTTAGAAAATCTTTATCTTAAATTTAAAAGATTTTAAATAAGATACTTATTTAATATAATTATAATATAGCTAAGAAGTAACTTAATTTTATTATTAAAATTATTAATTATAAATAGCTTATCTTATACTTAATAGCTAATATATTAATTACTAGTAAAATAATATTTAATTTAAGTAGTAAACTTATTTATAAACTTATTAAGATACTTTAATAAGAGAACGCTCTTATTAAATAATATAAAACTAATAAAGTATAAAATATACGAATATAAAGCGTTAAAGCTTAGATTATAAATAGTTAGAAGTTATTAAATTATAATAATAAATTATATATTCTTAGTAAGACTTTAGTTTATAAAGAGCTATTAAAACGCTATTATAATAATTCTATAATAAGCTATTTTAGTATAGCTAAAACTCTTAAGTTAATTAATTATAAATATTATTAAGATAGTATTAAGATAGATATTAAAAAGTATATTAAAATATATAATATTTATTAATATATTAAGATTAAAAGATATTATTTTTATAATAAGTTAAAGATACTTTTTATTCTAATAAAATTTTAGAAGAAAATTATAATAAACTTTATTATAAATCTATTATTAAATAAATATAAGAGTCTTATTTATAATATAATTCTTATAGTAGTAAATAGATATATTAAAATAATTAAATATATCTCTATTAATAAAATAATT
>JAEUBB010000163.1:4208-35663 GCA_018257885.1 Parmelia sp. 050094 | reverse complement strand
AAAATTATTCTTAAATATAATATACTAAAAGATATTATAATAGATTATAAATCTATCTTTATAAATATATTTTAATTATAAGTATACTATTAATTAAAGATAAAATATAGATTAAGTACTATCTTTTACTCTTAAATAAATAGCTAGACTAAGTATTAAAATTAAATATTAGAATATTATTTAAAAATCTATTACTTAAAGTAATAAAATAATTAGATATTATTATTATTACTTATAAGGTTTATATATATATTAAGCGAATATAAAATAATTAGTTATAGTCTATTTAAAGTATTATATAGATTTAAACTAGTATTCGAATTAGATTTTAAAAATAATACTTTAAAAGAGAAGATATTCTTAATAATAAAACGTATTAAAGAAATTAATATAATAAGATAAGAGCTTAAAAGATACTAGTAAAGTATACTTAAAATATAAATAAAGTCTTATAATAAAAATTATAAGCTCTAAACTTATAAAAAAGAGAACTTAATAATATTATTTACTTAAAATTTAAAGTAAAAATAACTAAATTAAAAATTATTTAATAAAGTATTAAATTTATTTTAAGTTTAAAAGTATATTAATAAATAAGTTTATTAATTATAGTTATTATCTTTTTATTAAATCTATTCTATTTTCTATATATTATTATTAGAGTCTTATAAGTAAAGACTAGATAATATCGCTATTTTAAAGTATTTTATAGTAGATCTTATTAATAATATTAAAGAGAATAAAATAGAGAAAATCTTAAAAAGATAAAAATAAAAGAATATTATTAAATACTTTATTTATTAGAAGAAATAGTCTAAGAAGTATAATTAATAGATTTTAAAATAAAATATAAAGTATATATAAGATCTAGTTAATAAGTTTAATAAAACGAAATTATATAGATAAAAAGTATAATAAATATATATAAAAAAAGAGCTTAAAGATTAATAGATTTTAAAATTAGTTTAAAGACTATTATAATAAAAAATATAGTTATAAGATTAAAGAGAAATAAAAATAATCTAAAGATTTATTAATAAGATATAAACTTATTATATTATAGTTAAAGTTATAATATATCTATAATAAAGATTTAATACTAGTTTAATTAAACTTATTAAAAACTTTCTTCTTTTCTAGTATTAACTATTTATTTAGATTAAATAATCTAACGATATTAATAATAATATAAAAATAAAATAATATCGAGACGTTATCTTTAAATCTATCTATTATAACGTCTTTATTATTATTAAGATAAGAGATAGCGAAGCGATACGTAGAAATAGCGAAAATATCTCTATTATTAAATAAATCTAAGTTAAACTCGCTATTAAAGCTATTAAAGTTAAAGTTAAAGCTAACTTTATTCTTTCTATTTTTAGAGTTAAAGTTAAAGTCGTTATTTAGTAATACTAAGTTTAGTAATAGTAAATTTATTTAAAAAAAGAGATTTATACTTAATATAAGTATTATATAAGAAAAATAAGAGATAAATATATATAAATTAATTTAGAATCTTATAATATTATAAATATTTTTAAGAGTTTTAATCTTTTTAATCTTTATTATAAGAAACTCGAGCTTCTTATATTTATTAAAGCGGTTTAGTACGCGTTAGTACCTCGTAGATACTATATTAAATACTTTATATATAACTATAATACGCGTAAAAGACGTATAGTCTTAATTACTAGAGATTAGATTATAATATATTATTTAATAATAATATAAGCGAGTTTAAAAAGTATAGTTAACTATAACTATAATAAAGAGATAATATAGAATTTAAAATTTCTAAATTAGTAAGCTTTATAAATATACTATATATAAAAAACGTATAATAAGCTATATTATAATATAATTCTATTATAAAAATAAGTAGTAGTTATATTTATAAAGATTATAACTATTTTTATTAAAAATAGTATTATATAAGTTAAAGTATTTTTTTTAATTCTTATATAAATAATAATAGTAAATATTTTTCTTAATATCTTAATCTAGATTAATAAAATAAGTAGTAATATATTATTAAGTAATTTATAAACGCGTTAATAATATATATAAATCGCTAAATATAAATAAAACTTATAATATAAATAGAGACTATTATAATAAGATAGTTACTTATTTAAAATAATATTAATACTTTACTAGACGATTAGTATACGACTATTATATATTTTATATATAAGATACTTACGAATAATAAGTAATAAATAGATAAATAAGATTTATTAAAGTATTAAAAAAGAAAAAAGAAAAATAAATAAAAATTTTCTACTTAACTTTAATAATTATAATAATATATTAAGAAATATATATAAAATATAATAATAACGAGTACTACGCGTTAATTTTATATATATTAATAATAATATTAATATACTTTAATATATTAATTCTATATTACTACTAATAATAATTTTATTAACTAAGACTACGTAAATATAGCGCGTACTATAAGTATATATATTAATATTAAGTAATTTATATAATATTAAAAGAAGAAAAACTCTTTTTTTTATATTTTTAAAAAAAAAAGAATTTAAAGAGTTTTTATAAGTTCTTCTATTAATATAAATATATAGACTCTTACTTTAATCTTATAGACTATAATTCTAAGTTTAGCGTAAAGTTTATTTAATATATCGTATTATAACTTAAATAGAGACTATAATAAATAAAAAAGAAAGAGAAAATAAATTAAAAAATAAATCTTTATAAAAGAAAGATAATTATTAAATTTAATTTAAATTAGAACTAGACTCTCTTATAAGCGAAATATTATTAAAACGCTTAGTATATATAAGTATAGCGAGATCTTAGTAAGTACGTATACTAAGCTAGATCTTAGCGAATAAGCTTAAAAAGATAATTTCTTTTTAAGTTCTTTTTCTCTTCTTTAAGAATTAGTCTATTACTTTAGTACTATATACGAATATATATACTTACTAGTCTTATATTACTATAATACTCTAAGATCTAATCTAAGAATTATTTCTAATAATATTATAAGTAGTATATAAGAATTATCGAATTATCTAGCTAGAGAAGATCTAAATATATATCGAATATATTAAAAAGACTAGTCTAGTTCTAGCTCTAAGTTCTATATAGAGATTTCTTCGTAATAATATTATAAAGAATAATAAAAGTAGATATTCTAGCGTAGATTAATATAAAAGATCTAGTAACTATTAATTAAAAGTTAAATATTATAATTATAATAAAAAAGACTATATTTATAAAAACTATTTAATTAATCTCTAAGATAATAATAAAAAGAATAATTCTATATAAGTAAAATTTAAAAAAAAGTTATTAAAAATTAAAAATAATACTCTTAAATTTAGTAATTATAAAAAGAATAAGATTACTATAATAGTAAATTATAATAAAGATAAAGAATTTACTAAAAAAATATACTTAAATAGCTATATTTTATTATAATTAAATCTTAAAATAACTAATTAACTCTAAAGTAACGCGTTATATAATATTATTATAGAATTTATTTATTTATTTCTTATACTACGATAAAAAAGTAAAGTTTAATAATTAAAATAAATTACTAATAACTAATTATAATAATATTAAGATTATAATAAGAGATTATAATTAGAAGCTAAAGAATATTATTATAGTTCTAGATCTAGTCTATATATAATAGAATAGAATTATACTTTACTAGTATAAAATTTAGTCTTTTAGTCTAGTTAGTTAGCGAGGCTCTCGAGTAAATCTATTCTCTCGAGGCTACTCTATAATATAATTTTATACTAACTAGTCTAGAGATTCTAAGTTCGAGCCTCGAAGTAAGTCTATAAGATAAGCTCGTAAGTTTTAATCTCTCTAAGTAGAAGTAGAGCTTTTAGTAATAGATTTACTTAGAATAATATCGATAAAGTTTAATACTAGTAGCTTTAAACCTCTCGATAAGAGCTTTTAGCTTATACTCTTTAAGATAGAGACGACTATAGAAGCTTAGTTTCGAGACGTAATCTACTTAAAAGAAAGAGTAGTATTATAGTTCTAGATCTAGCCTATATATAGTAGAATAGTTTTATACTTTATTAGTATAAAATTTAGTCTTTTAGTCTAGCTAGTTAGCGAAACTCTCGAGTAAATCTATTTTTTCGAGATTACTTCGTAATAAAATCTATTATTACTTACGTAATTATAGAGATACTATTATTAATATATATCTAGTTAAGAATTCGTTAAATATCTTATTTTTATCTTTTATCTTAAAGTCTAGATTATAAAGTCGCGTATTCGTATTTCTATATATATTAAATTCGCTATATATATTATTAAGATCTCTAAGAACTTTCTTCGATATAATATAAGAATTAACTACTAACTTAGAATAGCGAGCCTTAATAACGTTAAACGTAGTAAACTTATAATAGTCTTATATATAGTTAATTCTTAAATAATTTATAGACTAAAGTATCGTACTTACTTTAAATTTAGCTTTTAAATAAAGTTATTAAGACTTCTATTAAGTAGAATTTCCGAAGAAATTTAATATATCGAGATAATATTTATTATTCCTCTACTAAATAGACGTAGTAGACGTAATTTATATAAATATTTATTAAGAAATAGAAGTATTCTCTCGTTAAGAAGATAAAATATAAGTATTTCGAGTAGTTTTCTTTAAAATTAATAAAGAAATACGCTTATTTCTCTTAAATTATAGACCTGTTTTTATACGTTAAAGTAGAGACTATTTCTATTTATTCTTATTAGAGTTATAGAATTATTCTAGTTCTTATTAAAATATTAGCTAGGCTACTTAATTAGCTAGATTCTTCGCTATTAATCGATACTAGTTACGTTAATAACGAAGTTAATTAGATATATTAACTTTTTATTAGTATTATTTCTAGATTCGCTAGATTTAATTCTAGATCTAATTAAGTTAATCTCGAAGCTATTTAATAATAAGCTTTATCTCTTAATTCTTCTTAATAAGAGTTATAGTAATAGAATTCTCGTAAGAATAAGCTAATAGCTATAATTCTTCTTCTTATAAGTATTCTTCTTAGTACTCTATATTAGAGTTCTTCTTTTTCGCTAAACGTAGAGTTTCTAGATTCTTATTAATTCTATCTATCTTAAGATTTAATTAGCTAATTTATTAGATACTTAGATACTTACTTAAGATCTTACTTACTTAGTTCTTACTTAGTATATATTATTCTTACTTAGAACGTTAGTTTATATCCTCGAACTACTAAACGTTATCGTAATCTAGAAGAATAGCTAGAATTATATTAAAGAGTAAACGTAGAATTAGAATAAGTATATAGATATCTAATATAAATAGAATTCTAGCTATAAAGAAGAAGAAGTATTCTAGCTAGAAGAATAATAAGTAGTTATAAATAGTACTAAGGCGCTAGCCGTATTAGAATAGCCTAGTACGAAGAAGACTAGATAAGAACTAGTAGAAAAGATCTAGCTAAACCGTAATAACGAAGCCGGTTAGAATACGATCTAATTATTCGCTAGCTAGCTAAGATAAGAGTTAATTACTTATTACTAGATTAAGATATAACTTAGTTATTTTCTTATCTATTTATAAGGAGACTTTATAATTATAAGTCCAGATAATAGATAGATAGCTACTGAGATAAAGCACGTAGAAATTATATCTAAAATTGAAAACTACGAACAGGTAAAGAATTACTTGAATCTTACTTACATATCTACCTTTTCAGAATTAGAGACTACGGGCGAGACTCTAGCCTTTTCAAATACTACCGCACGTAAAACCTATAAAACCTTTACTTCTTAAGTCATCGTCTTAGTAATTAGACCCGTACCGAGGGTTTCCTACGGCCGGCTCATCGCTCGTTCTTCGCTACGGGGCTGACCTACCGCAGACCTGCAGTGGAGCATCGACGTGGTAGCGGCCGAATAATCTTGCCATCTCCAGAGTGCCTTACTCGTGAACAGGATTATCCCTCCGCTCGGAGCGGTCCCCTCAGTACACATTGGTTCTTCCACTCCTTTGGTGCGCTGAATCTTAAACATACTAGCCCTCCCGGGGTGACGGTACACTTATGATGTGAGAAGGGGCGTCAATGTATCAAATAAGGGTCCATGTGAATCAGTACCCATTAAAGATGAGGTGTAAAACCGCGCTACACGGATTTTCAGTTACACCAATAGGAGAGTTTCTCCCTCACTGCGATAGCAACCTCTCTACTGCTTTCGAGCTTATAACCTAGCCTCGTCTCAATGTGCTTCTCATGAACTAGCCCGTCTATACGGAAACAACACTTTGCAACAGATCTTACATTCTGACTTTAAACCTCATGGTACGATTGCTTGCTGATGCGCGGAAGCTGTTGGAGGCATAGGTCTACAGGCAGCGGAATTGCGATTGGCTGGCTAGCTATCCGATTGACTGAAAAATTGGGAGAAACACAGGAAACGAAAAACTATGATGCGGTTAGACTATAGGATGTGTGCGCGAGATGCATGATAGTTAATTGAACGTCGATGGGCGATATTGAAGTTTTCTGGTTGCAGTAGGTTTCACAGCCGTCTAACAGCAGGAAAGTGGAATCAACGACATAACAGTGGTCCGCTTACAGTGAGATTCATATATAAGCGGGAAAAAAGCCGTCTACCTGCAGTAGGAACGGAATGGGCAATATACAGCCGTCCGGCTGCAGTAGGTTCAATAGCCGTCTGACTGCAGGAAACTAACTGCGCATGACAGTTGATGGACTGTAATACATTTGGTACATACGTAGGACGAAAGCCGTCTGACTGCAGTCGACAACGGAATTGATTTTAAAGGGGTCTTGGCGCGATAAAGCGGAGTACTAGTAGGTCATGATCATCTCATTCTGTGCTCAATTCTAATTGGTCACATGGCAACTGCTAAAGCGTACCTGCAACCAGACCCATTCCTGCTTTCCATACCAGTCGAGATAAGTCACTCCAGGCCGCTCAAGAATGCCGCCAGAATCTCAATGTACCTAGTTGTCTCCTCGAATTGTCCCATGTGGCTTGAATTTTCCAAAGTAACCCACTGCACCCTATGGATTTGCTCAAAGAATGGTTGCATGGCCACATTTTGTACCTCGTCATGACGGCCATTGATTAAAAGCGTCCTCGCTCTAATGTTGCTCGCTCGTCCTATAGCCGTCCAATTCCTCAGGCTACCGTTAATGACTAGTTCTGAGGGACCGAACCTAAACGCGCCCATCGAACCCATCAGCAGCCCATTTTCAGCGAAGTTTTTCCCTCTTATAGAGACTCTGTTCCAGAGATAGACTCACATGCTTCCATAAACTGTTGGATCGTCGCCCATATGATGTAGAGCAGCCTCCACCCCCTTAGGCCATGGATCCAAAAGACACAGATGTCTTTTGTAAAAGACCTCACAGGCGGCGGCATATTCCTCTGATTCCAGCTTATTTTCTCTCTCACACCGATCCAGCACCTCCCGCACGTCCTCTGGCAATTTCGCTCTCAGGAAACCCTGCCCCTTCAGGAAGAGCTCAACGCTGGCGGGGGCGCTCGCAAGCACCAACCTACGTAGCCCTTGAGGCAGTTGAGAAGCATATGTACTACCAAACATACCGCCCCAGCTGTGCCCGAAGAGGTCAAACCCCTTTTGACGAAGCCCAAGGTGCTCGATTAAATTGTCGAGTTCGGCGAAGAAGAGCTCTTCCGTCCAGAAGGAGTCATCGCCGTTCTTTTCCTGGAGGTGCGTTGAGCGACCGTTACCGATCTGGTCGTACAAAATGATGGGAATGGCGTGGTGTGTAGAGAGGTCCAAGAGAGGAGAGAGATACTCGTGACATGCGCCCGGTCCGCCGTGGAGGGTGACCAGAGGGATTGCGGAGGTGGAGGCGAGGTCGCCGATGACACGGTACCAGGTGTGGCATGATTTGTTGATATTGGGGATGTTGAAGGGGATTTCGCCCTCTTTATCAATTTTGTTGATCATTTTGACTTGCAGGGAGCGCTGTGAAGCAGAATTCCGTTCTTGGAGGATTTAAGTACTGCAATAAGCAATGTTCGGCATATATGAGGGATTTGACCCCGCGCTCGCGAAAGATACTAATTAGGTGTTGGTACGTCATTCCCTTGATTGCTAGACTCCGACCCTACGCATATGTCGTAGATTCCGTACACATAGTAGTCACTGTTCCATAAAGATCGTATGCAGAAACACGCGACCTTTGAGCTACAGGTTACCAACACGTACTGTTGCACAGTTAATCTACGCCTAGGGGTTGAAAAATAATCTAGTATGTGGACAACCTTCAATCAGCCACCTTATCTCTCGTACGCTTCTCCTAGCGCAATCTCCACAACAGGGCCTGTAAACTGCTTTTTACCTTGCACCAGATACCACAAGACGCTGAAGATTAACACGGCACCGAATACCAAGACACTGAAATTCATCGTTGACGGAGAGACCGGCGTAGCGGGAGGCCAGAAGTTCCAGAATAGCATTAGGATAAGATAAAGGCAGGCTAACAGGTTTACAAGCGTGCCAAGAGGCTCTACAACACGCCAAGGTCCCCAGTAGAGGCGACCGGGGCCAACAGTCGTAATAGTCGCATTTGAAGGGGCGATAGCGCCAGTAAGGCGCCGCCAGAGGAGGAGGCCGGCACAGAGGAGATAGGATGAATAGAGGCCAACGACGCCAATAGAGATTATGTTGTTGAAGGCCGTAGAGGAGCCAAGAGTGATAAGAGAGAGGAGCAAGGATACTGCTGTTGTTGCTGCAATCGCATAAATAGGTAACGTTGTTCGATGGTTGAGCTGAAGCGTTTAACGTGGATTCTGTTAGCTACAACACTGCCATTTGTTCTAGCTTTGAGGCTACCGACCTTTGAGATAACTTTCCAGAGTGGAGTGCCGCGGTCACGGGAGAAAGACCACAGGATACGTGACGAGGAGGCAAAGCTGCCAACAGTGCTACAGACCCCAAGGATGACCACAAGACTGGCCATAAGGCAAGCTCCAGCAACTGAGTGTACAGCTTGTAGAAATACCTCCAGAAAAGGATATCCAAGGGTTTGTTGGGCCGCAAGTGCGGCTTGCACATCGCCAAGGCAGAACATCAAGGCAAGAATCATAGAGAACCCCAGAATTCCGTTGATAAGGATACTAAGGATGATTGCTTGTGGCACTACTATCGAAGCACGCTGAATCTCCTCGGACATCTTTGAACAACGTTAGCATGGTGAACCGTATTAGCAACAGTCTGTGATGTATACATGTACCGCACAATCAGCACCTAATCCAGAGTTAGCGGCCATTGTAAAAGACTGCAGTGATACTTTTTCACAAACCGATAAGTGAATATACTGCAGCAGGTAGGCCTACAAAGAAAGACAGAGCTTTTGTTGGCCAAGCTCCTTCATTTATGAAAGTGCTGAAGATTGAGGCATTGCCATGGGGAGCAAGATATACCAAAGGGATTAAAACCGCGAAGAAACCGAACAGGTGTAGTATTAGAATGACCCCTTCGAACTTGGCTAACGCGCGGCTCGTTACCGAATTGATGAAAACCGCTAGGAACAGGACAGCCCACATAAAAAGCATCGTCTGCCATGGCTTGGTGGTATAATCAGGGTTCGCTAGTACGATCATCCCCTGAATCAAGGAGCCTATAAGGTAGGCAGCTGATGCTGTTACAGCTTGCCAGCCAGCGATGGTCGTCCATGCTATAAATCTTAGTTGTGAGATTTCTGGAAGTCTTCTGTGGAGGCGAGCGCACCAGTGGTATATGCTAAGAACTTCGAGGCCCAAGGTGGTGCTAGCATAGCCACCCAACTAAAGTTCTGTCAGTCTGCGTGCTGTTGCGCGCATCCAAAAGGCTGAAATACTGATACTGGCCACCTGCGGTGGGTGCCCTAGAATGACATGTGAGTTGCGGGTCAACATAGACATGTCCCGACTTACATGGAAGCGAGTTCTGCTAACGTGGCGAATGTCAAGAATGTTCCAATCCAATCAATCAAAAACCCCCAAATAACACCGGCGGGGCCACCACTTGATCCAGCACTTTAGACGATTCTCTGTTTACGATTGAGAGTCAAGAGTCCTGTGAACTCACTTTGTCAAAGCCTGTGTAGAGACACTCCGGGGCGGTTAGTTTTCCACAAGCAGGCATGCCAGGCATAAAGGGAGAGCCTACATTAAGATACCCTCCCACGTGATGAGCACAGTACACGAGAACCCAAGGATAGGCATGAACCCAAAATTTCGCTGGGATTGATCATTATAATGGCGTATAATAGATTTTCAATCGGCTTACCTTGAGGACGGGCTTCTTCCCAAGGCGAATCAACTGCTGGTCATCGCTAAGGGCATTGGTCGCACCACTACCATTGAAACCGTCGCGCAGCTCGAATTCTTGGTTCGAATCCATCTTTGCCATGCTTCTCGGTATACTAAAGATGGTCGAAATCTCTCATAGAGGTTGGTACCCAAACAAAATAAAATTGCAACATAAAGGACGACACGCAGTCTATTTTAGTAGCGAGTGCGCGCGACAAAAAGATACTTGAGGCTACTTCTACTTCGCTCCACGAAGTGGGGATATTTAAACGTAAATAGTCGAAAAATCAAGCCTTACAGTACAAAGCAGAGCTCCGATGTTCGAGGAGTCAAGTGTTCATCTTGATCGGGATCATGTGCAAGCTCGGAGAAGGCATGCTTCAAAGGGTATGCCTACGGAGTATGCATGTAAGATTTTTCGTCGGTCGATCACTTCTGATATCGTCTCTAGTGCTGACGAAAGGTAAGCTCTCGGCCTAGGGAGCGGGCCATGTTGGCTTCAATGTCTCTATAGAGAGCAGACTACTTGCATGTCGTCCCGTATTGTCCGGTCCGTTCCATCGCATTGATGTGATTCAGCTCCGTGCCCTGCAAACTGTCAAAGGAAATCCTACAGATATTAATACAGCCGAGCGAATGAATGAAGGAGCAGGAGTTGTAGTGACTTGAATCCCTCCGGAGCATCCGATTCGATGGTTATCGAGTAGGTTGCGGGTTTGCGGGGTTTGGCAAGGGTACGTGATCAGTAACGAGGTGGTATTCTAGAGCAATGGATAAGGTACGCTCATCGAATACTTTTGATCACCCAGGTCGACCTGTGCCAAGGCATTCTCCGTTTCTTCAACGGACAAGGCTCATCGTCGGCTCTTCCGAAGACGCCGAGGAGGAGTATTCTTACCATGTTCGGTAATGGCCAATCACACGGTAATTCTGGCCAAGTTCTTGCGAATAACCCTAACCCTGGTTGGCTATGTTGTATTTCGCATCAACTTCCTAAGGTGTAACGAGGAGTATCTTTGTACAAGCTAGCACATGACCATGAGATCTCATAAACATGCCCTACCTTTTCAATCCCACTGTCAACAATTTTGGCTTCCTATCACATATCTCGACATGGATTCGCGAGCTCAGCTATCGATGGTCAGCGCTATGAACCTGACTCCAGTCATTCAAATAGTTACTTGGCTACTCCTCGCGGCAATATTTCTTGCGCTCAGCTTCAGGCTTTTCACACGATTCTTCCTTGCACGACGATTCCATCATGACGACCTCATGATTATTATAGCTTTTGTATGTATCAATATTTGGATTTATGAGACACTGACTAGGTATAGATCCTTGGTCTCGGCCAATCCATCACCATCCTGGTTCCGGCAGGCAGTATATGGGGCAAGCCAGTGCAAGAACTTGGGCATGACACGCTTCAAAATGGGCTCAAGGTTGGTTGCTCTTGCTCATGTCATCCCGCGTTTGCTGCCTTAAGCACAGTATAATAACAGATAGGAACAATCGCAGACAGAATATGCCGGAGACCTTTTATTCATTCCAAGCCTTTGCCTTGCAAAACTCTCGGTTTCCATGACCCTGTGGTCCATAACGCCGGTGAGGCTGCATCGGAATGCCATCTTCGTGCTTGGATGCCTTGTTATAATCTGGGCAGTGGCATCAGAGTTCTCTGTCGCCCTACAATGCCGGCTTCCAGAGCCTTGGAATCACGCTGCAATGCCATGTCTCAACAGGGTATAGCAGATAGACCTTTTCATCACGCCTATCTTTATGATGAGTCCTAAACGCTAGCTAAAACCCTACCAGAAATCTCTGCTCCTATCTATCGGCATCTTCAACATTATTACCGACATCGCTTTGGTCGCGCTTCCGATCTTTATAATAGCGCCATTACAGATGCCTCTCCGCAAGCGTTTGATTATTATCTCATTCTTCTTGGCTCGTACAGCGTAAGTCCAAATCCCACGTCCCCAAGCAATCATCGAGTGCTAGACCTCTGGAAACACGCCCTTCTCCTGCTTTTCCATAAACAACTTCCCAAGGCTAATTATGTCTCCCAACAGTGTTGTAGCAGCAACCGCCACTCAGATAGTCTACCTCCCTCGCGTTTTCACCGCGGATATTACCCTCTCCAAATCTCCTTACATCATTTGCACAGAGGTAGTGCAAGCGCTCTCTATCATCACTACCTGTACACTTTACCTGCAACCCTTCTTTGAAAGCCTCGAATCTGGCCTACTTTGGAAAGATAACATTCAGCGGCTTGGCGGCCAGGCGACGAGCACGGAAGCCTCACACAACCTCAAGGCCACGGAACATAGATATACGGAGATTGAGGGCCAGGCAGCCATAAACGGTGGCGCTGTAGAGTTGCAGAAGTTGCAGCATACATTAGATACGGGTGGTCCAGGAAAATCCGGCAGACAATTCTAAGGGGCAACGGAAATATGTGAGAAGAGGAAATTTGTGAGATCGGATGCCGACCTTGCCCAAACTAATTATGTTAGATAACCATGTCTTAAGAGCTTATGGCCTCAATCTCAAAAAAGTGGCACTTTCTGAGATGTGTCCTTATCCTCCCAAGGTAAGCTTAACCCTGGTAGAGGTTACAATAGTCATAACATTAACAAAGATAGAGATTAGATGCATCAGTTAAGGCAGGCAATGGCACATTACATTATTTAGTCAGCAAAGACTTTATCCCGCTCTCAGTCTCACAAGCCTACGTGTATATGTATGCAAAACACGTGTTGGGTAGTATATTAAGAGTTGAAAGGTTCAGCTCATTTCAGCTAGACTAGTGATCATTACAGTGCAGCTGTCTGACAATCTCAGATACCATGTTCTCAACACTTCGCCAACTCAGCCTTCCTTATGCATACTGTCCCCCGCTCACGAATGAAACATCGTTCCTCGTGGCAACAAAGCCCGAACAAATCCAGGCCTCAGTGAATTTCTGCAGTATCTTCTGGCTCAACGATACCCGCTTCCTCGAGGATTGGAGGTGTCAATCTGGGCATGAGCTGGTGAGAGCCAAATCCTGAAACGCCAATTAGGACCTGATCGGTATCGAATCTAGACGTTTCTAAGCTTACCTCGTTCAGACGGAGGAGCAGCAAGAATTTTGCAGCTTAGAAGGGCGATACAGCAGAGACTCCAAAAGGCGTACATCGTAGTGGCTGGGTCTTCTCTTGGGTCGGTGGAATTGGTGAACGAACAAAGACTTGGTTTCTGTCAATTGGAGTCTGGGGTTGGGCTGAGTCCGGCTGAACGATGGAGACGAAAAGGAAGAAATGCCAAACTGGAGACTTATTTATACCGTACGAAAGGCTGCATATGATAGAGAACTCGCGTGTCTCGTTCCTCCGAAATCCGAATCTGCGATGGCTCCGGGCATACCCTCGGTAATGAAGCTTACATCCGTGTATGGTGTGGTTCTTCTCTAATGCTGTGAGGAGATAAGTAAAGCCTCGGTAATTTCAGCCTATATCCGTGCATGCATGAACTTACTGGTAGGTTTCTTCTCTCAAGGGGAGTGGGTTAGGGGGACCTCGCTCGTTCCTCCAGTCCTGCATCTTGAGGCGTAGCAGAAATTCGGTGTATTATCCGCTTAAGGAAGGTCATGTCAGCCTGCATTATCATTGCATGGCGTAAGCAAGATTTGCGATTTACATGAATGCATAGTCGAGCTGATAAATCGGGTGGAGTACAGGTACATCGGTCGGCAGGATGTCTAGGAAGTCGCATCTATTGACGGAGGAATCGGGTCCGTTGTCCGAGTGTGGTCAAGGGGCTTGGTACGAATGAGAACTGGGTACTGGACCGGCCAGTGTGGCGAGGGTCATACCACGCTCCTGCTACAATGACCCTGAAAATCAAGGGATATCGACCCCATCCCTACCAGACCACCTCGCCTACTTCCATTCTCGCAAGTTCAGCGAAAATACTAAACACCTCATAAAGATTATAGGAGCCGAAAAATGGAGAGGTCTTTGTCTTATGACCTGTCTGAACCTCTTATGGAAGGCTCGTCGTACCAACGAGTGCCTTCCCGTCGAGAGGCATTGAGAACATGGTTGATAGAGCAATGGATTTCGCTGGTCTTTTTACTTTTCCTACTCTATATCACCATCGTTCTCACAATAGCTGTGTTTCGCGAGAGTAGCGCACCAGATCTACCGTATTGTAAGCAAGCTACATCTTGCAGCGAAAGACTGCTGTCCATTCACACTGTCTAAGCTCCAGCCAACTCAATACTTAAGTACGAAAAACAACGGATCTGGAACGAGACACCCACAATTTATTCAGAAGGCACATGGTCAGAGATTGATGCTGCCTGGAGTGATCTGCTCATCGGTTAGCATGTGATTTGTACAAGCCCAGTGTTTCTATTACGCTGATCCACCTTCCTACAGGTCTCAATATCCGAGCCTCCAAGGAAGAGATGATACTTGCCAACGAAGACTTCAACAATTCTGTGCAGCTCGCCGATGGTACCTACCTCGCGGCGCTTGGCGTATACCACCAGCTCCACTGCCTCGTAAGCTCAATTTCTGAGACTGTCATGGCTGAGGACCTAAGTTAATCATCCCGCAGGACGTTTTGCGCAGAGCCGCGCACACGGAACACTACGATCCTCCCAAGACCGATGAAGGTCGTACGCCCGACCTTGTCTTGAAGCATTGGGGTCAGTAATGCAACATTTGCAAAGCCGGCAACGTTAGATTCTTTTTAGGGAACGTGCCGCTGACCGCTGCTCCGCTAGATCACTGCATCGAGATTTTACGTCGGTCAGTCATGTGCCATGCTGACTTAGCCATGTATAGCACCGAATGGATTGCAGACTCGCACGCGAAAGAGAGCAAAGACCTGCGCTCCAATGGAGAGATCGTTTGCGTGAATTGGGAGGCTGTGGAGAGTTGGTCCCATGCGAGAGCCCTGAAGGATAAGCATTTCTACCTCAAGGCTGGGCCTTTTGAGGGAACGCATACATCTCCGTAGCACAAGAGCGAAGCAAGCGGGACGTAGGCTAGCTTTTTCTTGTGTAGCTTTGCACTCCCGTACTATAAGAATGTGTACTTCCTGCTTAGTTGAGGAATGAATCTAGAGGTTCACTAAAATCAATGATTGGAGCCAGTATCAGCTTGGAGGCGCGATATGAGCAGATGAGTAGTCTGTCAGCTTCGAAGTCCTACGCTTAAGGCTTGTAGACTGAACAAATAGCACGTCGATTGGGGAGAGGCAGAAGAGACACTTGATGAAGTGATATGTGGTGTTAATCATGCAACCTGCTATTGAATGACTTTGTTGAGGTAAAGTATCTTGTCAGTAACTTGATCACTGCTAAAACAATCTTCACATAGACACTAGAATATTACTAAGATCGTCCGAAGACGGTCGCTCGTTTTCATCGTAACTCATATACCTCGGTGTCTGGTATTTTAGAAGATCGAAGTGCAAGTGAGCAAAGACGTGCGAATCTCGGTCGAGCGAGATGGGAAAATAAGGGCGGCAGACATCAAGAAAATTGCTCCGCTCTTCGCCCAGCTCACCCTCGCGCTACTTATGCACGGTGATGAGTTCCACAGCAACTGGAAATCGCTGTTGGCAGCTTCGACTCATGGCAATTTTCACCTTTTTTGGATCCGGGAACGGATTTCCTGTTCAAAAGACCACCCCAAGTCTCATTTTATTAGACATTGAAGACAATGAGTGCAACGAAGGAGGTATACCTACAAGCGAGTATGTTTTGGCCGACAGTGTTCACATAAAAGCGGCTAAATACTTTTATTCCGCAATGTTGGGGATTGAGAGTTGACATTCATTCCTCTTCTACATATGGCTCGCGGGGGGAAGCCAAGAGACAAGTGTGGGATCCAAGGAAGGGTAGGCATGGCATGGCCCGTCATGGCGGGACCCCCTGAGGAGAGATTCTATTTGTATGGACGGAGTGAGCCCGCGCCAGTCGATAAAGGCGAGCGCGGAATTATTGTCGTGAATTAATCATTAGAAAGCTTGCTTTCTTTCTCTCCAGTTCTGATTTTACGAAAACGGCTTTTTTACTAAATCTAATTAGATAATTTTATAGAGCTAAATACTTTATCTTCTTTTCTTACGCTCTATATACTATATAATATAAAGATAAATAAATAGATTTATAGAACTAACTCTATACTTTTAAAAATTATTTTAATAATTAAAAATAATTAGATAATAATAAAACTATACTAAATCTTAATAATTTTATTATTAATTAACTATAACTTAACTATAACTTAAATATAATAAATTATAATTATTTAGAAATTCTAATTTTTTTTTAATTTTATATTATATTATTTTATTACTTTATTATTATTATTATAATAGTCTTATTTCTTTAAGCTATTCTTTTAATAAATATAAATAATTAAGCTTAATTACGTATATAGTTTAGTTTTACTTATAATACTTTTATATCTATATCTCTAATATTATATTCTTCGTAAAACTAATTATTTAAATAGAAGATACTTATTTAATTAAATCTTAATATTATTATTATTAAGTCTTATAATAGTTTTAAGAAAAGAAAAATAAATAACATTAATTTTAAGTCTATAATATAGTCGCTACTATTATAAAAAAACGCGTAAAAGATAGAAAATAATAAGTAAATAAGATTAAATAAAAATAATCTAGAATACTAGTAATAACTATATAAAAAGATTAAATAATATTATAATTACTAGTATAATAAAGAAATCTATTATAGAATAACTCTTCTAAGTTCTCTTCTATTTAATTTTAATCTCGCTAATAGTTTACGAAAAATATAGCTATTATATATTAATTAATTATCTAGTATTATTATTAAATTCTTTATACTCTATATACTATAAGTATACTCTTTAATATATTTACTTCTTTTATAAAGAAAAGAAATAACTATATTATTATACTTATAATATAAAAAGAATTACTTAAGATTAATAAAAAATCTAATAATTATTATATTTATCTTTTTTAATTATAATAAGTAAAGATAAGATCTTATTAAATATATTTTAAATAATTATTAAGAGAAAAAGAATAGATACGCTAGTAATCTTTATAAAGAATTAAAATTTAATTTATAATTACTATAAAAAGTTAGCTAAATTAAAGCGTATTTCTTATAATATTTATAATAAGATTAAATTTAATATTAAGATAAAATTAAATAATAATAATTAAAAGTCTATTTATATTTAGTATTAATTTATTATATAGAACTTTCTTTATACTATTTTATTAATAATAAGATAGATTTTAGACTCGTTTTAATCTATTTATCTAAATTAAAAATAATAAAAGAGATACTTATTACTAAAGTCTATATATAGATAAAAATATTATATATAAAGAGCTATTAATATAAATATAGAAACTATATAATTAGCTAGATATAGAATATTCTAAAAATTATTTAAAAATTATTCTTACTTTTTTAAAAACTTTAGATTTTAATTATTAAGCTAATATTATAAGCTCGATATAATAGCGAACTTAATTATAAGTATTAATAGTAGTTTTATATATAGCGTTAATATATCGAGATCTAATTAAACTACTTAGTTTAATATTTTTTTAATTCTTAAGAAATATAGATTAATTATAAGCGTCTCTTATAACTATTTAAGAATAGCGTTATTTATAATAAGTTATCTATAATACTTAATAATAAGAAGAAGAATAAAGAAGTAGAAGAAAAAGAAAAAAAGAAAAATCTTTTAAAAAACTAATTAATTAAAATCTAATTAAAGAAGATTTAAATTAAAAAATTATTAAGATCTTAAATTAATAAATAAATATAAATATATTATATAAGATCTTTTATTTTCTCTTTATTCTTCTTTTTAATTTTCTTTTTTTAAGACTTCTATTTTAGTTTATTTCTTATTTACGAGAAAAGCTACTTTAATAGAAACTTTTAAAAAGTTCTTAAAAAACTCTTAAAAGAATTTATTAAATATTAAATAACTATTTTTTTCTTCTTTTTAAATTATATTATTAATTTAGTTATTATTTTTAAAGAATTAATTATATCTAATCTTATAATAAATATTTTAGAGCTTTAAAGACTTTAAAAATAGATTAACTTAGTATTTAATTAATCTATATAATCTTTAAGTACTATAACTATTATACTAGAGACTCTTAACTTTAAGCTAATAAACGAGTTTAATTAATCTTTAAATATCGCTTAAATAGTCTTTTTAATATTATTTCTAAATAGCTAGACTTCTTTTTATACTTTATAGTTTAAAGAAATTATCTTTAAAAACTATATTTATTATTTAATAAAATATAAAGATAATTATTTTATATAATATTCTTACTTTTACTAATAGATCTTTAATACTCTAATAAGAAATTAATTAAGAAAATCTAGTAAATAGATATAGAAGAAATAAAATAACTATAATATTAATATTAATAGATTATAAGATCTTATTACTAATAATAAATAAAGATTAAGTTAGAGATCTTTATCTATAATCTAGATACTCTTAATATATTCTTTATTATTAGTATTATTAATTTCTAGTAGTATAATCTTTATTAATATATATTTAATAATTAAGAATATCTTATAGCTAGTAAGATTAAGTATTATAAAATTATTAATTATTTAATTTAATAAAATCTTTATATTATTATTAAGTATCTAGCTTTATAATTTTATCTATTATTTAAAATAATCTTAAGTAAGAAATTTAATATCTTAAATAACTAATACTAATTTAAGTAATAAAGTTAAGAAAGTAATTATACTTATAACTTCTTATAAATTAAGAAGACTTTAAAGATAGCTAATAAGATATAGTATTTAAAATACTAAAAGTTTAAAATTATTATTATTTATTTAAATAGCTATTTAGATTTAACTACTATTTATTTCTTTAATAAATATTTTAATACTCGCGTTAATAATCTTAAATAGCTAGAGAAGCTTCTAAATTAAATCTAATATTATAAATATATATTATAATACTATTTATAATATAATAAAGTTATTAAAAAGATTAAATATTAGTTTATCTTTTTATAGCTAAAATAGAATACTTTAAATATTAATAATTATAATAATTCTATATATTAAATCTTTAAATTAATATATAATAATATATAGCTAGAAAAATATAATACTATTTTTATACTTACTTAACTAGTAAATATCGACTTCGCTCTTTAAATTAACTTAAAAAGCGTAATTTATTATCTAGCTAAATATATATTTAAAAAGAAAAAGAAGTTAAAAAAATTTATAAATTTTAATATTAAATTTTTTAATAAACTTCTTATTAATAATTTCTTACTTATATAGATTACTAGACTCTATAATTTAATAATTTTAAAGCGTAACTAGTTTATTTAAAAGATATATTATCTACTCTTAAATTAATATCTTTATAAAAACTCTTAAATAATTATTAATCTTAATATTTAATTTAATTATAAGTAATATATTAAGCTCTAGCTAGATAACTTAAAAACTAAAGTAGAAAAGATTTAGCTTAAACGCTATTACTATTAAAATAACTCGCTTAAGTCTAAAAGTCTTTTATTAATTATAGTAGATTATAATTAATTACTATATATTAATTATAGTAGATTATAATTAATATAGTATTAAAAGCTAGCGTTTATATATAAAGTAGAAGATTATTAATCTATTTTCTTAATCTAATTAAAATAGAGATTAAGTAGATTAATATTAAGTAAAAATACTATTCTATTACTTCTTTTAATTAATTAATAAATTAAATCTCTTTAATTTTAATAATAATAATTAATTTATTAATTATAAAAAAGTATATAATTATTATCTTTAATATTATTTTTAGTATTTCTTTAATTTTTTAAATAGTTTACTTATTACTTACTTTTTATTATTAGATAAAGAATTATTCGATATTAATATTAATAATAAAGAGATTATTAAAGATAAGATACTTACTATATATAATCTATATTATAATAATAATAATTCTATTTAGACTAATTTAGATCGTTAATTAAAGATTCTAGAATATAATTAAGTATATAAATATTTCTCTATTAGTATTTCTATAACTATATAGTATATCTAGATTATTTATAATATTAATAATAATAACTTTAATTCTCTATTTATTCTAGAAGAAATTAATAATCTAGATATTCTTAATATTAAGTAAAGAGCTATATTTAATTAAGTTTTTAATAACTACTATTAAAAGACTAATTAATAGCTTCTATTATATATAAATAATAAAAATAATATTAAAAAGTTAAGAATTATTAAAAAAATCTTAAAATATCTTATCTACTACTTAACTTAATAAAGAAGATATAATTTAGTTATAAGAAATACTTCTTTAAGCGTTATTATTTATAATATTTAAGTATTAATTCTTTTTTAACTTCTTTTATTATTAGTAAAGAAGAAATTCTAATAGTTAAAAAAAAGCTATTATTTTATTTCTAGAATTATATTTAGAATCGTTAACTATTAATTATTAATAAGAAATTAATAATAGATACTCTAATATTTTATTATATTAATTATTAATTATATTAAATAATATATTACTTAGAGTTTAGTTTTAGAGAATTAAATATTCTATTTTATAATAACTTTAAATAGCTTTCTTTAATAGTAGTTATAACTCTTTATAGTACTCTTTTAAATAAAAATAAAGAGATTCTAATTAATTTAAAAGTATATAAAGCTATTAAATAGATTAATATTCTTATCTAGATTATATATTAATAGAGTATATTATCTAAAGCTATCTAATTTTATTATTCTTTAAAATAGTTACGTAATAATCTTTTTAATTAAGACTATTAATAATCTCTTATTTAATAAACTAGATAGAGACTTATTTCTATAAAATAAAAATTCTTTAATAATACTCTTCGTCTATATATTATAAGTTATAAAATTAATAGTTATAATCTTTAGTATTTAAAGTCTCTTACTTATCTAATTATTAAAACTAATATTATTAATATAAGAAAAGATACTAAAAAGACGACTTTTAAAAATTATATTAATTTTAAAAATAAATTATTACTAGTTAAGAAAGTTAAGATTATATTACTATAAAATCTATATATTAATAAGAGATATATTAATAAGATAATAGCTTAAATAGAGACTATTATCTAAATAAATAATATTTAAGACTTATTTAATATTATTCTATTAATAGTTTTTATTAAAATTAAAGATTATACTAACTAGATAAATATTACTCTTAATAAAAAGAATCTTATTTCTATACTAATAAAAACTTAATAATAGAAGTAGACTAGAAGTATATATAATTAAGTATAAATTACTTTAACTCTAATCTTTATAACTATTATTTATAAGAGTTAAAGTTTAATTTTAAATTAAGTAGTAATAAATTTAGATAATAAGAAGATTTATATAGATCTTATATATATTACTCTTTTTTAAGTACGCTATATTACGAGTCTCGTTATTAAGATATATACGTTATTAGATCGGTTTTTAACGGAGTAAATAATAGATATAAAGATATATATTAATAATACTACTTATCGCTAAAGACTTCTAATTCTTTATTAAATTATTATACTCTTAAAGAGAAAGAAACTTAAATAGAGTTAAGTTATTTAAAAATAATCTAAATAAAGATAAAATAAGTAGAAATATATTAACTAACTATAATAATAAAGTAGAGAATATATTAAATATAAATTAATTATAAAAGTTAACTACTATATTAAGATAGAAGAAATATAGACTTAATATTTAAATATTTTCTATACTTAGCTAATTATTAGTCTTATTTTAAAGTATATATCTATATATAATAGACGTATTTTTAATAGCGATTAAAAAATAAATTAAAACTCTTAATTTTTAATATATCTTTTAATAATTAGCTAGCTATTTAAATAATATATTACTAATTTATTAGCTATCTAAATAACTATAGTTTATTATCGAAAATAATTATTAGCTATATATAGTTAACCTTATTATTATTAGAGCTCTCTATTAAAATCGAGATTCTAGTTATATAAGTTAATACTAATATATTATTATTATTATACTTAGCTATTTACTACTCTATAAAAGTAAGATATATATTATAGCTAGTAATATAAGTATATTATAGCGAGATTAAATATATAGAGCTACTTATATATTTCGCTATTAAGTATTAGAGAATAAACGTTAGATTAGAATAATTATATAAGTATTAAATATAAATAGAATATTAGCTATATAGAATAATTATAAGTATATATATATTAAGAAGTATTTATATATAACGAACTTAACGAACTTAAGTCTATAGAGCTAGATCTAGACTCTGTCTAAAAGTTATAGAGCTAGATCTTAGCCTGCTAAGACCCTACCTAAAAGAATAAAAAGAAGAGTTAAACTATAATACTATCTTCTCCTTTAAATTTAAAGCTTTAATAATAACTACCTTAAAATTAGTTCGCCGAGAAATATAATAATAGTATAGTAATAGTCTAGTTATATATAGAAGAACTTTCTTAATTATATAATAATAATTTCTTAATAGAAGAGTATTATTTTAACTTAATATTTTAATATAAACTAGATACTCTTCTATATATTAATTATATTTTTAAAAATAAGCGCTATAATTAGCGATACTTACTTTAACGATTTTTTAAAGAAACTATATAGTTCTTTTATTTTCGAGTAAATATAATAGAAGTTTATAATTAAATTAAAATAATCTACTATATTAATAAATAATTATTAAGTAGATAGATTCTTATCTTCTATATATTTAATCTTATATATAAAAAGATCTTTCTCTTTAGTTATATTATTCTATCTTTTTTTATTAATTTTAAATTCTAATATTTTTTTAATTAGAAAGATTTCTTCTTCTTTCTTATCTAGTTCTATTTATAGAGAAAGAGATTCTTTCTATTCTAGAAATAGATTATTATTATCTAAATATAATAACTAAGAATAGAATATAGAATATATATTTTTTAGAGTTAATAAAAGTTCTAACTTATATACTATATTATTTAGTACTTAAATAATTTTATAAGAATTAATATTTTTATAGTTAAGAAATTTATTAGAATAAGTTATTTTAATATTTCTTCTATTAAATATTACTATATCGTTCTTTTTAAACTTAGATATAAGAAGTTAATAATAGTTTATTTACTTCTTTTATAAGATTTATATCTATTTTAACTATCCTCTAAGGTACTCTCTTATAGTATTAATCTTCTTAATAAAGATATTAGTTAATTTTATATCTCGCTTAATTCTCTATATAGCGTTAAGATTAAAGAGTAATAATAACTTTAAATCGAATTTAAAGATATATTCTTTTATAAAAAGAAAAGAGAAAAGTTTTAAAAAGATATTAATATCTAAGTTAGCTTCGAACTTAGTAATAAAAAGAAGATTAACTTAATTATTCTAATTATAATTAATATATACTTAGAGATATTATTTAAGTACTACGTTAATATTTTTCGTTTAGTTATTAATTTTTAAGTAAAATACTATAAAGAGCTTTAGTACTATACTTACTCTTTAGTATAGTCTTTTTTAGAAATATATTATAAATTAAATATCTTTATTAAAGATAATTAAGAAGAAATACTCTTTCTCTCTTTATATTTATTTAATAAATAATTAAATTACTACTTTTATCTTTAAGAAATCTATTAGTATAAACTTCTTCTTCTTTAATAGTTAATTTACGACTATCTAGATATATTAATATAAGCGTCTATATCTTTTATATATTAGTAGATAGATAATAAAATTAATTAAAATATTATATTAATAGTAATCTAGTATTAAGAGAGACTTAAAAAGTCTCTATTTATCTTCTCTATATACTTTAGATCTCTTATAAGTATAATAACTTTTAATATATTAAGAAATAGAGTCGATTATACGTAATTAGAGATAGTAAGTACTTATTCTTTTATAAGTTAATAAATAACTAGCGTAGCTATCTAGATAATTTTTATAAATCTTTTATATAATTTAAGTACGAAGTTTAGATATATTAAATATAAATAGTCTATAGTTAATATATAATATATCTTAATAGATTTTATATTCTTCTAGTTTTATTTTAAGCTAATTTTACTTAAATAGCTTAACGAGAATTCTTTTTTATTCTATATATTTAGCTTATATAATTTCTTAGATAACTTCGTCGTTATTATAAATATCTTTAATTAAACTTATTAGTTTAGACTTCTTAATAATAAAAGCTTTTATTAATTCTTTATTAAACTCTTTATTAGAAGTTTTTATTAAAACTCTTAATAATAATTCTTTATTAAACTTCTTATTATTAATATCGTTCTATTTACTAAGAGTATAAATTATTATAGCTAGATAGATAGCTTTTTATATTATCTTATTTAATAGAAACGATACTAATTTAATAGCGTTCTTAATACTTAGATCTAAATTTTCGTCTTTAAGAATTATATAATTTCTATATTAAGTATAATTATTAGTCTTATCTTCTAGTAGATCTCTTACTCTTTTTATAAGACTATTTAGTTTTATACTTTATTTCTTAAGACGATATACTATATAAAAATTAAAGTCTATAAGAAATTCTATTTATCTAGCTTATTTCGTATTTAACTATTTAGAGATTATAAAGTATTAAAGATTCTTATAATCTAAGATAATCTTAATAGAATCTTTAATAGTAGTATTAATAAGCTTAAAGTATTATTTTTTAAAAGCTTAAATAATAACTATTAACTTCTTATTATAAATATTATAATTATATTTAGCTAGAGATATCTTTTTAAAAAGAAACGCTATAGATTTAAGAATTCTATTATCTTTTATTTATAATAATATAGCTATTATTATAAAGTTAAATATATCTATTTTAAGCTAAATCTTCTTATTAGAATTAAAGTACGCTAATATAAATATAGTAATAAAAGTCTTCTTAAGTTCTTTAAAGACTTACTATTTAGAACTTTCTAAAATCTAAAAATAAACAGCGTTAATCTTAATATAAGTATAAATAAGATTAATAAAAGAAGCTACTATTATAAAATAATTTATAATAAACTTATAATAAAAGTTAAAAAAATCTAAATAGATTTATATATTTCTTATATATTTTAACTTTTTTTACTAAATTATTATTTTAATCTTCTTTAGATCTATCTTTACTTTATTAATTATAATAATAAGATTTAGATACTTAACTCTTATTATATAAAAATTATATTTATTAATATCTAAATATAATTTTACTTTTTAAAATTTAATAAGAATATTATCTATATAGTATATATACTTCTTTTTAAAGTTACTATAGATAAGTATATCGTTTAAGTACGCAGTATAGAAGATATTAAGATATTCTTATAAAATATTATTAATAAATACTTAAAATATCGTAGGCGTATTATATAGTCTAAATAGTATAATAGTATACTCGTAAAGATTATAGTATATTAAGAAAGTAGTTTTAAATTTATAATCTTTCTTAATATAAATCTTATTAAACGTCGCTATAATATTAAACTTATTATAAATCTTAATTATATATAGCTTTATAAGGATCTTTTTAATAAGTAAAGATATATTTTTATTAGAAATAGTTAAAGTATTTAAGGCTCTATAATCTATATAGACTTTAAGTTTCTTATTTAATTTCTTAATAATTAATATCGATACTATATATAAAGAGATACTTAGTTAAATATAGTTCTTATTAAGTATTTTATTAATATATTCTTTAATAACGGATATCTATTTCTAAGATATTTTATATACTTTCTTTATTAGTAGAATTACGTCTTTCTTTATCTTAATCTTATAGTTAATAAGTCGATAAGAAGAAAGCTTATTTACTTTTATAAAGCTTTAGATATTTAGCTATTTATAATAAGCTTTTAAAACTCTACTTTATAATTTTTTAATAATTAAGAGTTTTTTTTTTATCTTATAGAAGAATTTCTTATAGTTTTCGACTATAATAAAAGTTATATCTATTATATATTATTTATTCGCTATAGAGATATTATTATTCTTAGCGAGATTTATTAATTATTTAAAATTTTAAGGCTATATAGCTATAACTTAATTTTTAGATTTCTCTAATATTTTTATAAAAGTATAGATTAATACTTTCGCGATATTAACTTTTTTAACTATAGAAATTTTCTTCTTCTTTAGCTAATTCTTACTAAAAGAAGAAGTAATACTATATACTATTACTAGCTTACTATATTATAGATAGTTAAATATATAATAGTTAAAATAAAGAGTTATTATTTAATTTTTAAATATAATATAAGAATTATATTATTTTAGTTAAAATATTTTTAAAATAATATTAAATTATTTTAGCTAAATAACTAGATACTATATCTCTTTAATATAATTATTTAGAGAGTACGTAAGTTATACTATATAAATAATATTTAAAGTAAATTTATTATTTATTAATTATAATCTATATAGCTTAATTAAAGCTATTTATAATAAATAAGTCTTTCTTATAAAAATAACGTTAACGAAGTCTACTATAGAGACTTTAGTATCTATAAGATAAATAGTATTAATAGCGCTATATTTTATAAGAACTTTACTTAAAAAATTAAGTTATCGTTCTTTCTATAATAATACTTTAATAGCGATAGTATAAGCGGATAGCGAAATATAAATAAGAAAGATATCTTTCTCTTCTAGCTTTATAATTCTATTACGTATTTAGACTAACTCTCTAGTAGCGACTTTACTAGAAGTAGCTAGTTTTTTAATAATTTAGAAGTATTATTAAAGATCTCTATACTAATAGTCTTTAATATTATTTTAACTTATTTTTTCTATAGAGAATCTATATTCTTATACGAAATACTATTATTAGTAGAATAATAGTTTAGCTAAAGATATTTAAAATATCTATCTTTCTTATAAATTCTATTAATTATAGTTTATAAGTACTTATATTCTTATAATTTCTTCTTAGTATTAGAGTTAATATTATTCTTAAATAAAAAGAATTTCTTATTATTAAAGAATAATTCTATATTTATCTTAATATTACTATCTTTATCTTTCTTTAACTTAGAGATAATTATAATATTAATCGCTCTAAAGTCTAGATCTAGCTTTTAGAAATATAGAATTAAGTCTTTATATATAATAAAAGTTTAATCTAATACTTAATACTTTAAATAAGTTATAATAAGACGAATTAAGTTAAAGATCTTAAGAATATTATTAAATTTTAAGAATATAATAGTTATACTAAAGTATATATAGAATATCTTAAAAGACTTATTCTTATTAATAATTTCTATACTAAACTAAGAATTATATAGTTAGATATTAAATCGAATAATCTTATTATAAATATTAAATATATTATCTAACTCTTAAATTATTTTATTAATAATCTTATAAGAATCGACTACTTTTAATAACGCTTAAGTCTTAATAATATCGAATACGATAGACTTAATATAATCTTTAATATAGTTAATCTTCTTCTTCTCTATAAAAAGATTATAATACTTTAATAAAACTTTTTTTAAAGATAAATATACTAGCTCTTCTACTTATTATAATTATATATACTATAAAAGATTAGTATATTAGAGTATCTCTTATTTATCTCTACTTCTTTAATACGATCTATTACGAACGTAAAACGTCGGTCTTAATAATAACTACTAAGTAAGTTACTAGTAGAAGAAAGACTAATATATTATTAAAGTTTTAACTTATAAAGATACTTATCGTCTAAGTTAAGATTCTTATAATAATAGTAATTAGAAAGTAAGTAATTTTTTAGTTTCTTTTTAAGTTTCTTATTTTTCTTTAATAGTATCTCTACTTCGCTATACTATTTATTATATAAGCGTTAAAGTTAAGTAGCTATCCTTTAAGACTTATAATAAATATTATTAATCTTCTTTTATCTTTTAATCTATATTAGATATTTAGCTCTAAACTTTATAACTTTTAAGCTAAGTTATTTATATTACTTAAAGAGAACTCGATAATTAACGCGTACTATATATATACCTTTAATAATATATCTTAGTATATCTCTCTAAGTATTAGAATCTTAAATAGTACTCTATATAAATTCTTCTAAAGTTTATATAAAGATATAAATATTATTAGTATTTTTATTAGTTTTATTTATAAGTACTACTTTATCTTTATATTCTTTAAGATTTATAGTATATCTTTTATTATTACTATTAACGCGTTTATCGTATTCTTTCTTAATACGTTTTTTTTAACGTCTATTAGATATACTAATATTAATAATAAAGAGAATCTCTTCTTAATTTAAATCTTAGTTATTAAGATAATTAAATTAATCTTATATATTATCTTCTATAACTATTTAACTTTATAACGAATATATAGAGTTTAAGTTTAATATTATAAAGTTTTTCTTAACGCGAGAAGCTTTACTAGTAAAAAGATCTTTATTTAAAATTTAATTAATAGATTCTTATAGAGCTATAGCTTAGTTAAGTCTAGTTAGATTATATACTATACTTATAAAAGAATTTCTTTATAAATAATTCTTTTTTATAATAAGTCTTTACTTAGCTATAGTCGTATTATTCTCTTAGTTAGCGAACTCTCTTCTTAACTACGCCTTTTAACTTATAAATAAGTCGCTATCGTTTCAGAAAAAGGATAGCTAATATTATATTAGGAAATAAACGTTAAATTAGAATAATTATATAAGTATTTAATATAAATAGAATATTAGCTATATAGAATAATTATAAGTATATATATATTAAGAAGTATTTATATATAACGGACTTAACGGACTTAAGTCTATAGGGCTAGGTCTAGACTCTATCTAGAAGTTATAGAGCTAAGCTTTAGCCTGCTAAGGCCCTATCTAGAAGAACGAAAAGAAGAGTTAAATTATAATATTAAGATAGCGTTCTCTTTTAAATATTTTCTCTTTAGCTTAATACTATATCGTATAACCTTACTACTATATTATAAGCTATATACTATAAGTATATATACGTACTATATACGTACTATAGATATATTATATAATATAGTAGTTCTAGAGCTTCTAAAAGTTTAAAAAAAAAGAATTCTTAAAAGCTTATTTAGAAGCTATATTAGCTATTACTACTATATTATAATATCGTTTAAATATATATATAATATTAATTAGAATTATATTAAACTATACTCTTAATTTTCTTTTATAATTAAGTAGAGTTTTTATTAGAAATTCTAATTATTTCTCGATCTTTTTTTTTAAGAACTTAGAGAATTTAAATCGCTTATCTAGTTAGGCTAGCTCTATACTAAATAATTAAAAAAGACCTAATTTTTTAACTATACTAAATAACCTCGAATAATAGGTACGAACTATTTAGATATATATAGCGTAATTAGGTAGCCACACCAAAAAAAAGCTATATCACGTGATTGTCAAGCTTTCCACCCCTGGGAAGCCCGCGCCCCCAGCACATATTAAAGAACAAATAGCCTTGATGCTCGGAGCGTCGACGAGCTTATCAAGCTTGTTGAAGGTGGCGGCGACATCTCCAAGTCGGCGGCAGGGAAGAAGCGCACCACTCGCTGTAATCCCAAACGCCGTGGCCGGGCGTAAGACGTGGGAGCGCTCAGGCCTGACCATTCCATTCGCAGGGCCTTTTCAGAGATGAGGCGTTCTACTTGTGCAGCAGTCGCCCTCGGTCCATATGAGTCTGTTTGCACAGCGTGGCTGCTTGGCGGATTCTCTTCACTCCTGTATTTTGCAGAATAGCGTTTCATATATTCTGCACAGGATCATCCCCCCCTTTTATGTACAGAGCCGTCGTCACTTCTTCAAGGCTGTTGTATATATACACAACTCTTCTCCCATTCTACTTTACGTGGCTTGGATGTATCTAGGGAATGCTTCTGTTGCATTAGGATTCTCGGGGGGGCGTGTACTATAGCCGGGAGCAGATCCATAGCTTTTTCTCTTTGGCGAAAATACCACTCCTGATTTTTTAGTTATTTCGCGCATTGCATTCATTCATTCTTTCATTCGAGCTAGGGACTCGCGTCTTTAATTCCCGTTCCGATACTGGTCTTGTGTGAGTTTTTCTCGAAGAGGATTCACAGCACTACAGTCCCTTACCGCTACTCCGTAAGAAGTAAATTAATGGAGCGGTTAAGACTCTTTCTGGTGCTAACGCAATGGAAAGTCAAATAGGCTGACTAAGTATCTACCCAGCGTCTCGGCGTCTACTTGGCTTATCTTTCATGGCTATAACTTATAAGCACTCATCTAACGGAAAAACAGCAAATTTTTTAGGCGCCTTTTGAGCAAAGCTCCTTCATCTGATCCGGAAGTATTCTATAAGGCGTGAAGATATGATACTTGCCAAAGTATGAAATGGTAGGGAGATCCACTGGTCGGACTCGTTTACTATCAAATTATTGTTTCTTTTGGGATCGATGGATATGATTTTTCCCTGGTGCCCTTCGTGCCCTCCTCAAAGCTACTGGGGCGAGTTCTCTCTCAAGGGTATAAAGATCGAGGTCAAATCCCCGAGGGAAGACGCATTCCCAGGCAGTCAACCTGGTATTCCCCGACATTTTTGGGGAACTAGGGGTTTCCGAAGTCGGTTGGGGAAGTTTATAGGCCAAAAGCAGAGACAGAATCCTCCCTCAATTCATTCTGGTTATTCGGAAGCTAGAGGCCTGATTGGTAATGGCACTGTGGCGGATTTGAGAACGCTATCCATCCAGGCTCGAGATTTCGTCGTCGAGTTGTTCAAAGACATCGATCACTCGTCAGGAACCACGTCTCTGGGGAACCTCAAGCCCCTGTCTTGCCCAAAATCAGGACCCACGCTGGTCCAGCTGCGACTGTCCTCTGACCTGGAGCGTTGGAAAGCAGCGCAACACGCAGTCGGCAACATCCTTCCGCCGAAAGGCACTGGCTTGGGCCAGGCCTCAGCTGAAGCTCTTAGATTTGTCGGGGCAGAGGGTTGGCCTGAAGCCTTGACAACGAACAATGCGTTGTTTGGCTGCGGAATCGCTAGCTTGCTAATGGGTGCCGCTGACGCGCC
>JAEUBB010000162.1:48413-75758 GCA_018257885.1 Parmelia sp. 050094 | reverse complement strand
GCGCGGTAGGTGTGGAGGGGAAGCTGACAATTGGAAGACCAAAGGAATTGACGGCGGATGGAGTGGTGGGCTCTAGGTCAAGGCTCGGTAATGGGATGGAAAATGGCGGGGGCCCGGCGATGGAGGGTATTCCGGTTGAAGACAAAGTGGTTGATGAGAGAGATGTGCCGGGGAGGGTCGCCGATGGAAGAACGAGACTAGTCAGACTGGTTGGAAGTAGAATGGGCGGTTCGAAGCTGGGTGGCGCTTGAAGACTTGGGGAAGATGGGCTGATCGAACTGAGACTGGGTGATGGTGCTGTGATTGAGGGTATACTGGTGGACGGGAGAGCAAATGTCCCGAGATCGGTTGGTGGAGTCTCCAGGGTTGGAGGGGTGAAGGGGATGGGCGATGCGGTGGCGAGTATGGTGGACGGAGAAGCAGTTGTAGGTAGAGTTTCTGAGGGAAAGCTGATTGAGAGGACACTTGGTGATGCCAATGTCACAGATGGAAGGCTGGTGGAGCTTAGAGCGCCCGTTGGGAGACTCGGTATAGGTATCGTGATAGAGAGAACGCTAGGACTCGCTGAAGGGGCGTTCACCGAGGGTAAGGATTGACTGATTGGAAGGACCGTCGTGGCTGTCGCTGAAGGCAGGAGGATAGTGGCTAGTGTGCTTGCTGAAAAGCTGACCGAGGGAAGGCTTGCGGATGGGAGAGAAAGTGATGGGAGAGTGGTAGAAGATACACTGACTGTCGGCAGGCTCGCTAATGGTAGGATGATTGAGCTCGGGCTGATGGATGAGAGGCCGATTGGAATTGAACTTGGAGAGACGGAAGACACACTGATAGGAGCTAGAGTCGGTACTGGGATCCCGATGTACTCCACACTGACTGAAACTACCTGTGGAGGATTCACCGGCTGCGCTGTGGAGGTGGTTGTGGTGCTGCTGGAACCAGCGATGGCTTGCAGTACTGATAGGATTGATGTAGTCAGGCTTGAGGGATGTCCGGCTGGGATGCTGACTGGGGAGGAGCTGGAAACGGAGACGGTGAGTGAGGGTAGCTGGATAGGATTGGCGGAGATGAGGGGAATGACCAGAAAAGAGAGAATGTTGGAGGGATGCATGCTTTTCGCTGCTAACAGAAAGTTGGTTTCTTGGAAAAGAGAGAGATTGAATGTCTTCGTCGTAGAGGAGGCAGACTGGGAAAGGGGATCATAAATTGTAGACGTACATTCCATTCGGAATATGAGACATTTTACAACGCCAGAAATGCAAGAATGACAAATTTGACCAATCATAGCTGTCTCTTAACAAGCATGTCAACAACGTGCGTGCGGCACTTCCCTTATTCAAGCATAAAGTGATGGGGCCTGTATCTTTTTAAGGGACGCCACGGATGAGGCCAAAACGATGTAGCTGTTCAAGGATGAGTTCTACTGGAAGTCTGAAGCTACCCTCTTACCCGGCCATCTTTGCCTTCTCGGTCTCATACGCCTCATCAATCTCCTCTGACCAGACCCACTTCATCCGATCTTTCAACCTATCTCTCACCTTTGGCAGGCAAGCGTCGTACTCTACGCCTTTCAATCCTTCCGCTTGCATCTCGTAGACATCGCCCGCTTCTCGAGCCGTCCGCTGCGCCTTCTGCGCTCGTGGTAGTCGGACGTCTTGGTAGAGGTTGGCCCATTTGTGAACGCTGCCTTGTGAACTGAGGCAGTCGTGCAGAGCGCGGCCGAGGATGTAGCCATCTTCGATTGCTTGGCCGGCTCCGGCTCCTGATATACTGTCAGTGATATTTTCGATTCGGGCGGACTATGCTGTTCTTGCCTTGGTGTGGTAACATGGCATGAGCCGCATCTCCCATTAATACTACTTTACCGCTGGCCCAAACCCATTGCTCCAACGGCTCTCGGTCATTCAGGATCCATTTCGAGGGTTTCTCATCCATACACCCTATCACTCTCTTCACCGTCTCTTCAAAGTCTTCGAAATCTTTCGCAAGCTGACTTCTCTCCCCGGTCGACGTCCAGCTCTCTCGCAGCCCACCCAGCTTTCCTTCCGGTGTCGAGACAAAGGCAACGATATTCACGGTCCTGTTCTGACTGATCGGGAAGACGAAGAAGTGCTTGTCTTTGCACAACCAGCTCACGGAGTATGTCTGAAAGGGCCACCATGCTTCGATCTGTGAAGTCGGAACCAAGCCTCGATACGCTATCCTGCCGCTATATGTGGGATTCTCGGGTGCGAATTGGGCGCGGAGACTTGAGTGGATGCCATCGCAGCCCACGACGAGATTCGCTGTTGCTGTTGTCCCGTCTTTGAAATGTATGCGCGCTAGTTCGCCTTCTTCCTGCAGTTGTCAGTGTGTACCCGCTTGAGGGATGTGTTGTTACTCACTTCGACTTGTCTACATATCTTCTTCGTATGCAATGTCGCCGCTCCTCGCCGCTTCACAGCGTCGAGCAACACTTGGAGGAATTCGGCTCGATGAACAGGCAGCTGCCTTATTTTCTGCTGATCGTTCGACGGGGATTGTACAGTCACGATATCGCCACCGTTGTCGTACCTGCGGAAAGAAATCCAGATTCCTTTACGGTCTCCAGCGATGTTGTTCATGGCGTCTCCTAGACCGATTCGATGCAGGAGCTTGGCAGCATTGACGCCGATGCCAACACCTGCGCCAATCTCTGAGTATTGCGACGCCTGCTCGTAGACATCGATGGCGATATTGTCATTTTGGCAGTGGTGGTGAAGGGAGAGGGCGGCGAAGAGACCACCGATGCCGCCGCCAATGATGGCGACTCTGAAGGGGTCTTCTGACTTGGATCCCATTGCATGCTCGTTTGTACCTTTATCTTTCGTACTGGATCATGGTCGTACAGTATGTTCTTTTCTGGGGGGCTCCTCGTATTCGGGAGGAAGCCGGTACAGGTACCGAACATGTACGCCATTGCACGTGGAAAGTGCATGTTTAGGCGTGAATGATGCATATCTGGGCTATCTTTTAGGCTTTTGGCCCCCCTGCACCAGCTGATAAGCGAGGCCCCCAGCCGTGGGTTGGTGACGCTTGGGCGTTCCCACTAACAACTAGCCCCGCTACCGTGTTACGTGCTTAACGGTTCGTCTACAGTTCGCTGCTGTCCCTGGGGACTGCAGCTTGGCCGTGCTTCTCTTCAAAATTTCAACGTCTTCTCTCTTTGTTTCTTTCCCAGATTTTTTCCGTCGCCTCAATTCTATCTTATGCAATCTGAAGTCGTTCGTCCTCTACAGGGGCAACGGGCGAGGCTGTAAATCTTTTATTTCCTATTCATCCCCCGCTATCATGGCGTTTGGCCATTCTCGGAAAGATGTCGAGAGCAGCAGCATTGACAGTGAGAGCAAGCACGTCCATTCCAATTCGTCCGAAGCAGCAGATGTCAAGCTCGACAAGAAAGGCATTCCCTTGGTGCCGCAGCCAACCTCAGACCCTCTCGATCCATTGAATTGGAGTGCATGGCTCAAAATTCTCGTACTGTTGCAAGTGTCGCTACTAGCTTTCCTCACTCTCTTCAGTGCTTCTTTAATTGTAAGTAGCCCATGAGGCACGCAGCGCACAGTGGCCTACAGACTGACATGAGCACCCCAGACCCCAGCATTCGTCCCCCTTTCCAAATCCCTCCATAAAGACCTAGAAGAAACCGCCTATGTAACCTCCGTCTTCATCGCCTTTGTGGGCGCCTCATCCCTTTTTTGGAATCCTATCGCCAACGTCTACGGCCGACGCCCCATCTACCTCATCAGCATTTCCGTCGCCATCGCGACTTCGGCAGCCTCGGGCGCTTCCCGGACATATGGTGAGCTGATCGCATTCCGCGCCCTCAATGGATTCTTTGGCGGTGTGGCACTTGGATTAGGAAGCGCAACGGTGACGGACTTGTTCTTTGAACATGAGAGAGGCTTCTACATGGGAATCTACACACTATCCTTGATCACGGGAGGGCATATTGCGCCGATCGCTGGAGGCTATATTGTCAAAAATACCCTTACGTGGCATTGGTGTTTCTACATCCCGGCCATCATTTTGGCGTTTATGCTGCCGCTCTTCATCTTCACCGTACCGGAGACGCTATACTCGCATTCGGTTGAGCGCGCGCAGAGGCCTTATGGATCTTGGATGGCGAATATGACCATGCGCGGACGGGCGCATTCGACGCGCTCTCTCAAACCCATCGACTTCTTCCGCCCGATACAAATGCTCATGTATCCCAGCGTCCTGCTCCCGACGCTCTACTACTCCGTCTCGTTCGGCTACGGCAGCATCTTGTTCATCATCACGTCGGCAAACATTTTCCTCAAGGTTTACAAATACAAGCCGTACCAGACAGGCGTGCTGCTAGGTGTCCCTTTAACGGTGGGCAGTGTGGTTGGGGAGTTGGTGGCTGGTGGGGTGTCGGATTGGATCAGTGAGAAGCGCGCTCTGACGAGAAAGGGAGTACGGAAGCCTGAAGACAGGCTGCTGGCGCTGCTTCCGGCTATTGTGCTGTTACCTTTGGGTATCATTATTGAAGGTGTTTGCTTGACGCATAAGCTACATGCAATTGGGACGGGGTTCGGGATTGCGATTGCGAGTTTTGGGCTCCAGATTACGACGACCGTGGTTTATACCTATACTGCGGAGGTGAGTTCTGTCTTGATTTTTCTTTGCCCCTTTCCTCGCGAGGTGTACTGATATGTGTTACAGTGTTACAGACAGCAAACGGCAGAGATTGGATCACTGCTCAATTTTAGCCGCCAACTCTTTGGCTTCGCCGTTGGGTTTTACGCGGTCAAGCTCGGGACCGAGGTCGGCTTTCAAAATGCTTGGATCACGTTTGCATTCATCAACTTTGCAGTATCTCTGCCTGTGCTTGCGTTGTTGGTCGTGGGCGAGAAATGGCGGCATGCTATGGGGCCGCCCGCATTCCATCACGACTTGTGAAAGCAATGGGCGGATTTGTATGTTTCTATAGCTGTGATTGTACAAGGGAATCTTATCGAGCGCCTATGACGCCCTCAGGAGGTTGCTGGCCTCACCTTTGACAACCAACGGGAACCTGGTTGAGCAGTGAGGCAGCTTCGTTCCGGCACAGGAGTTCCTGCAGGTTCGTCGGTGGCTTGGCGCCATCAGTGACCACTGGAGTTTGGCGGGAGCTGGATCCTGGTCGCAATAATCTAGCGTTCGGCGCTACAGGTTCGGGTGGTGTGAGGGTACACGGGTCGCCAATCGCAAGCCTTTTTGGAAGCATGGGGGCCATGCTCTGACGTAGCTCTAGGGTAGCTTACAGGGGGGCAGAAATCTAGATGGCGCACTCTTGGTGGGCGTCCTTCCGGGGCGATTAGGCCACGGATTACGAATTTCATCAATTTTTCATCAATCTTGGTTTTTGTTCGTTTTTATGCTGTCCTTTTGCACGTCATTTAATATTGGCGGTTTCGTGCTGAAAGGAGACTTTCAGTAAGGCAGCCTACTGAGGCGTAAAATGTTTGGGAATTGTTATGGCTAAATGGCCGAATAATGGTTGTCTTTTACAGTCCAAACTTGGGGGGGATTCTTGGGTATTTGAAATGAGGACCGTGGGCGGGAAGGAATGAAGGAACGAGGAAGGCAGGGAAGGGAGACACGGGTCGCATGTCAGTCCATGGAAGCCGTCTCTCTCGCCATTTCCTACCGAATGGAGTTTCACTTCTCGCAGTCCATGACCGGGAATCATGATAATACAGTTTCCGCTAAGCAAACGCGTGGTCGAAGTGACGGATCTTTTGGTCTGAAGCTCTCACTGGTGATGGGTGAAAGGAGAGCAAGGCTGCCATTCGCCAGGATGACATGAACCCGGCTTGCACATCTCAGGAACACCGAACACGGACGGATTGAGCCACCAGCCCCGCCAAATGGAATCCTTCGCGGCCTTTTCGCTTGATTGGCTGATTGAGGCATGGCGGGGGCGAGCAGTCATGCGAAAAAAAATCTACGTAGCTGCGCCTTAGGGTTGGGTCCCGCCTTTGCTGCTGGACGATCAGGAACCACATGGCGCCAACTAACGTGCGATCCATGTCGTTTGTGATAGTGACTACAATTTCACCGGACGGACAGACGTCAGTTTTGGTGGAACAAGGGGAAGCTGTTGGGCTATTTGTTCTCAACTTCACCTCGACATCTCAGGCCATCGATGTAGAGAGTACCGAGATTGCCATTGCCTTGGATCCAGCACGTTTGACTTTGAACGGAAAAGAGAAAGGTCGTCGATGTACCAGGGGCCTTTTCGCCAGATTTTGTCAGAGGTTGAACCTCGAATCCTCGACTCCAAAGATATTTCTACGACGACCGACCTAGACAGAACATACCAGCGAAAAGAGGTGTACACTTGCAAAGGGAACTACCAAGCACCAAGATGACGGAAGCACTTCCGGTGGGGATGCCAAATCCTGCCTTACACAGCATACCTACAGGAGTACCGAATCGAGGACCTCAATTGAATGCCGTGTATATCGGAATGGTGGTACCTGCGACAGTCATTGTAGCCATACGATTGGGATGGAAATATCATCAACCAAAGGGTCTCGGGCTGGATGACCTCTGCATATTTCTTGCCATTGTCAGTCTCCATCTTAACCTTGTTGGAGAAAGGTCATTGTTGACAAAGTAAAGCTTGCGGACTGGATACACACAGGTCTCGGTCTTGCCAGTGAGTTGCTCTTTCGCAACGATTCAAGACAATCTTCCTGACTCTCATCATAGCCGTCCAGTTCGGCTTCGGGCACCACGCCAACGATCTCCCCCCATTCGATCTCCGGAAAGCAATCATGGTACGGACCTCCCGCTATCCTCCCGTATCCTCCAAGCTCACAGAATCCCCCAGTTCTGGTACGGCTGCCAAATCGTCTACAAATTCCTCGTCGCCTTCACCAAACTCGCCATCATCTTCCTCTACCTCCGCATCTTCGTCCAGTGGAACCTCAAACGATTCTCCCAGGTCCTCGCCGCCGTCGTCCTGGTCGGATCCACCGCCTTCGGCATCGCCTCCGTCTTCGAATGCAACCCCATACACCGAGTCTGGGACCGCCGGCAACCGGGCACCTGCTTCGACCTCGGCGCCTCGTGGTACGCGTACGCGGCCTTCAATGCGATTTGCGATTTCATCATCATCCTCATGCCGATGCCGGCGATCTGGCGGTTGCAGCTCAAGCTGACGCAGAAGCTGTCGTTAGCGGCGGTGTTTCTGCTGGGGTGGTTCGTCGTGTTCACGAGTATCATGAGGCTGGTTTCGCTGCCGGCTTCGGCCAAGTCGAAGGAACCTACTTGTATGTTCCCCTCGTTTTCTCTACTTCCCCCCACTCCTGTCGACACCGCATCCTTTCTTCCCTCACACCGCAGCTACTAACATCCCACTAAGGGGGCTCCGTCAACGCGACCATCTGGGCCGAAATCGAAGGCGGCACCGGCATCATCTGCGCCTGCCTCCCCGCCCTCCGCGCCCCCGCCCTCCTCCTCTACCGCCGCTGCGTCGGCAAGTCGTCCACACACGACACCGCCAGCCGCAGCAGAACGTACACGGAGTTTCACGAAATCGACAAGGCGGACTTCGACAAGGACGCCAACAAGCTTGAGAATGCGCGCAGTCTGTTCGGCGGCGATCCGAATCGCAAGTCGAGGGTTCAGGATCCGTGGGGGGATGCGATTCCGTTGGCTAGGGCGAGGGCGACGGTGGAGGGGGGAGGGGGCGGGGATAGCGATGAGCGACTGGGGGTTGGGGAGAGGGGGATGGGGATCACGAAGACGGTGGGGTTTGGGGTGGAGGGGGTTTGAGGACGCGGATAATGGATGGATGTATGGAGACAGTGGCGCTCGGGCTACGATGCTGAAAAGTGAAACTGTTGCTGGGAGCTGGGACTCGGATGTGGGGTGTTTGCTTGGCTGGTTACTTATTGTACTATATGATGAGATGGCTGTGTATGAGTAGATGGGGATAGAGATGAAATGACGATTATGATGACCACGATTATTTTATTCACTTCTTTCGGCATTACTCGCAGTTGTTGAAGCGGTCGAAGAACGAGGCTGAGTGGAGTAGAATGGTAGAGATATCCGGTTACGTACTTGGTTACTTACTCGTTTGCTCTCAGTAGATAGGGCGGAAGCGAAAGAGCGGAGAGGCAGAGACGAAAAGACGAACTCCTGAAGCTGTGGTACGTTTGTGAAAGTAGGTGGGTGGGTATGTGGTGTCTAGACATCTAGGGTGATTGATTATTGCTCATATCCTGCAGAATGAAGGGGCTTTCTATGACTTGGAGAATTGCGCCTTTCATTTTTCTAATTCTCGTGCTGGATTGGCATTGTGGCTGTTGCCAATCTGACCCTGGTCTCCGTTGAGTATAGGCTTTTCCGCAGGTCTATTTCGATCATGTGGAAGCAGACTCGTTCTAGCATTGGCTCTGAAAGGCTTATCTGCTATGGGCTTCGGGTTCTAAATGTATAGAAGAGAAGGAGCATAGAGTCCCGACGATGAAATATACTGTTGTATTAACGTCGAGCGTGTGAGGAATAATAAAGTCTTTACTGAGATGTAAGTCGGTCTTCTCTTCGTCCAAAAAGTAAGCTGGTGATACCTAAGTTTAATAGATGAGACGATGATGCAGCGTAAGGATAAGTGCGCTTTGGAGTTGCAGCGCGTGATTAGCACATAGGAATATACGTTGTGTGTTTCAAAGTAATTGACAGAGCGTCTGGTCGGACGTTAAGTACTGGGTTAAGATTAAATGGTGCAACGACAAGTGGGTGGTGATGCAGGTGGCGAAGTGTAGTCGAGGCATCTGAAGCTATCGGTGTCAAGCTTGTGGGTTGTCGGGAACAGTGAGTAATATGAGTATCCTAAATCTATTTTGACCGAGTTGTTGACTTTTCGCACCTCGGAGATGGAATATTTTATTATTATGGCAATCCTACCTCTCTTTCCTCGGAAATCCGCTTGTTTGGGGGAATCTAGATGCTGGTGCATATCTGGAGTATATTGCCGGATACTCAATTAATCTAAAAGACGAAGACATGGCTTAATATCTTACTGGCGTGGTAACAATGCATAAGCGAAAGGCCAGACCAAACAATGCAGCATATTGATCTGTTGTAGCTAGATGTTACAACTAAAAGTAGAAGGTCCCGGACCACTGAGTGACTTTTGGTTCCAAATCGACTTCCCTCTCCTGAATCCTGATGAGCATGGCTCTAGAGCGGGGAGACTTGATCATCAAGTCCTTGTTCTTCTCAGCGGCGGGATGTAGCGAGTACCATATACTCGGGCACGTACTTTGGGGGTCAGTAGCGTGGTATCCGAGGTCAGTCCATTGGTGGTTCCCCTGTCTGTGTCCTATGGGAGAGTACTTATCCTGGAGCGCCCGAGGGGGTTCAAATGGCTAGTCTAAATAGGGTATAGAGGATATACTAGCGGCTTCCTAGCTCCGCGCCCTCACAACCACGCGACCAATAATCGCCGTCGCGCAGATACTCCACATCCGCATCCCCCATGTCTCAAAAGCGACCCAGGTCCCCCTCGTCAGAACCATCTGCGCACATCTTCAAATCCTCCCCGATCGAGGATCGCTCATCCACGTTCATCGCACTTTACTCACCCGCCCTCACGGCCAAGGAGCTCCAAGCGCAGACTGAGTTTCAGACCGCAAGCCATCGCATCGCGGCTTGGAGACGGCCGAGCAAGCAGCGGGCGCTTGACAGGCGGCCGGTTTTTGAGAGCGGGTTTGATGATGACGGGGAGAGATATGGGGGCAAGAGGTTAGAGAAGGTGCTCGGTGAGATGGAGGTAGAGGGCGCAGTGGTAGTAGCGAGGTGGTATGGGGGTGTCATGTTGGGGCCGGTGCGGTTCGAGCATATTGACACTTGTGCGAGGGATGCGATTGGGCAGTTTGTGCGTGATCGGGAGCGGTCGGCGAAGAAGGCGAAAGTGACTGAGGATGCGAAGGCGCGGGAACGGCTGGTGCTGACGCTAAGGGAACGAGATGGGAGTATTGAGGTGTTGAGGGATTTGCTGGCGGAGAAGAGCGGGGGGGTCGCGGAGAAGAGGGGGAAGGTGGTGATGAGGGAGTATGAGAGGTTGGGGGTGGAGGAGCTGGAGAGGCTGGAACGGGTGAGGGATGCGAGTATTGGGTGGATACTTGGAAGGATAGAGGAGGCGGAGAAGGGGCAGGTGGAGGGAGCGGAGGGAGATGAGGCGGCGGGGACGACGGGGAGGGAAGCGGCGAGTGGGGCGGAGAGCTTGGATCAGCAGCCCGTGACGGGTGAGGAGTCGATAGGGAATATTGGAGGACAAGAGGGAAGTCTGCTGCGAAGACCTGAGGTTGTTTGATCTTTTGCTGTCCTACCTTGGGTTGGACTCGCATGGCACACACGAAGAGAGATCATGTGTTGGTTGGAAGATGCATCAGTAAAGGAGTAAGGGGTATGCTATGATGAAAATGATTCTGTTGCACTTTTGTTTCGACATTGGTCTTGCCCTGCGACCCATATCCCGACAGCTACTTAGGAAGGCTACCGCAGAGCGCCAACGCCAGAGCCACCAACGCCAGAGCTTGGCTGGTGTAAGCAAGATAACCGCTAGGCCTTCAACATGGAAATGCGACGCCAAATGAGTCCCGATCAATCACCAGACTCCCATACAACCCGCCCGCAAAGTCCTATGAGTACCACTAAGTCGCCACCGATCTCTCCATCAAGAGACGTCGGTAACATTAACGGACGTCGGCAAATTAACCAACTCAACGCCATTCGAACCACACGCGCTGACTTGACCGAAATACCAACCATGCGCCTTGGTATCCGTCTTGTCTTTATCATTCCCCGTGTTCCCCGACATGTTCACATTGCCCGTCAGCACAGTGATGTCGTCGAGCGTCGGTACGATCCCCGTCAACGTGTCGATGTAATACTCGGGGCTAATGTGCACGTATCCGACCGATCGCGGCGGCAGTCGGGGCACCGGGTCGTCGTAATGCGTCACGCGGTAGTTGCCGCCTTTGTTCTGCTTGGTGATGTAGTCGCTCAGGACGGAGCCTGCGATGCGCGGCGCACCGTACGTGTACATATCGGCGGGCGTGCCGGATTTTCTGATCTCGGCGGCGGCGATGGCGGCAATGGCGCCGCCGAGGCTGTGACCGACGACGCTGACTTGGTAGTCTGGATAGGTGGAGGCGGTAGTTTTGAGGGTGGCCATGATGCCCTTGCGGGCTTCGAGCCAGCTGTTGTAACTGGGGGGCTTTTAGTGTTTTTCTTTTTGGACGATTTTAATGGGAGCTGGACTACGTACAAGCCTTGGTGGCAGAAGCAAAGAGGACAAATGTCAGTTGGGATTTTGGCAAAGTCGAAATCAGCCAGCCAGTTTTTCAAGGAATGAGACCCGCGAAACGCAACGATTGTACGCGCGAGGGTATGGTCGAGGGCTACGTAGCCAGTCACGCCTGTTAGGAGTCCGCTGTTTTCAAACTCATGGATAGTTTCCGTGTCGTCGGCCTCGACCAGAGGGCAATTGCCGCTCTGACACGTGAGCTTGTTACCGCCAGCGGTGACGTTGAGATTGCTCTGGCAATAAGATGCTGCAGCGAACTGTTCGTAGAGCTGCAGATTCGAATACGTGGTGGAGTCGATCGCTGTTGGTTCTTCTTATTATTGAATGTCGAGTTGTATTTGCAGCAAGACACCTACATCTTCGCTCAAGTGGAGCTGCTAGGGCGTAAGAGAGGAAGATCACGATGGCTCCGGCCAACTTGATAGGAAAGGTAATGGCCATTGTAGACGTCGGATACTCTGAGCACTATATATTGAAGTGGCTTCGTTTGGGTATGGTGAGTGAAGATGGAGGACCACAGCCTCTATTTATCCTCATCTTCTCGAAGCCTGCTCATCTTGTGAGGCTGCCAAGCCGGCTCAGCAAGCAGCTTTGGTTTCACGCGGCACATATTTTGAAAATGTATGATCAGGCTACATACCGCCTCGTCGGCCAAGGCATAAGATCTGGACTTCATTGACCAACGATTGACCAAATCACGTTTCTGATCAGCTCAACACCGCCTTCTCGACTCGGGAACGATTGGCCATCCGCTCAGCCTTCGCCCGATGACAAGTCGGGCGTCATCCCTATTGCGCGCATGGGGCGTTCTGAGCAACTCGCCTTTTGCACAGTGGCGGTGTGAGAGCCTTGTTACAGCATTCTGACATGCATATCACATCTCCATCTTGGCCGCAATCCGGGGAAGACAAGATTGCGAATACGCGCGCTTGGGGCGAGGACAAGAAATCCAAGACGGGAGACTCTCGAAGAGGTAGCAGGCTCCGGGGGGCGGGCGGACGGGTACTGGGATGCGGCAGCATGCGCGAGGTGCGCAAGTGCGCGTATTGGGGTGTTGGCGGACGAAGGATTTTTGAGGAGATGGAGAGTGAGCGGGCACGCGGGGTATTGGTGGGTATTCTTAGATTGCCGAGGTTCTGTTCATGCATTGTGAAGATCTTCAACAAGTGGGAATGATGGGTTACCGCATTGTGGGTTGAATGCGGTCAGTCAAGGCTGGATCCTGGACTCTGCAGATGTTCGTCTGCGTAGCGACCGAGGCACGTACCGTGCCATGTTGCAATTGCATACACCATCCTCTCATATATCAACATCTTTTTGCCTGTCTCGGACGCTCTAACGGATGCTCTCTGCGTCCATCTCGTCGGGGAAACAACAAAGAGGCATAGCTCCGGGCTTGCAAAGAGTCTCAGTCACATCGTGTTGCTCGTCGGTGACTGCTAATACTCCTGCGGCTCAAGTCTTGATCGATTGGGAGCTCTCATGGTCATGGACGATAGATGGTAGCGGCAAACAACGTCTCCTTTGGGACGACAAAATCGTTAGCTCGCAGTCTCTCTACCTTTGCTACACTGTCAGCAAAAGTTCCTAACTAATCCTTAGACTTTTCTTTGATGTCGGCTCGAAATATTCTGATGGTTTTCTTCCATCACGTTCCTACCGTGTGCGGTTATGGCCAATCCGTATTTATTTATCCCCCACCAAAAATCCTTTTATCCGAACTTATCCGTAATCATTGATTAATAACTATATATCTAATTGATCTTATACGGCTGTTATATACGTTTTAAATAGTATATAATCGTTCTATATACCCCTTATATTATATTTATAACAGTAAAGATGCCTCTCGGCCGCTCTAAGAAAGATATAGAGTTATATAAATAGCTTATCTTAAGATATTTTTATAAAGGCGATATATATAAAGAAATTCTAAATTATCTATCTACTTATCACGACTTTAAAATTAGTAAAAGAACGCTTAAGTAGTATCTAAAGTTATAAAAAGAGAGACGCTATTAAGAGACTTATAAGAATAAGAGGCTTTATAATTACTATATAATAATCTATACTACGATTTTTAACGTAAGCGACTATTAGATCTTAGTAATACTCGAGAGACTTAATCTAACTATAACTCTAAAAAAGCTTCAGTAGTTAAGATTAGCTATAAAAATAAAAAAAAGACGTAAGCTATTAAATATTATTAAGTAAGATAAAAAGATTATATATATTATAATAAAGTATTTAAATAAGAGTAATCTTAATAATCTAGATATTAGGAATTTAAGAATATATCTTTATAGCGAAGGAATCTTTATCTCGAGAAATAATATAATATATACCTTAAGACTTATAGACCTTAAAGGCGTTTAGTATAAAAAAGAGAAGTAATATTAAAAAAGAAGAAAGTTTATAATATAAAAATTTAATATTATATAATTAGTAAATACTTATTATAAGTTAGAGATTATTAATATTTAGATATATACTATTATTAATATATACTTCTATATAATTCTCTGGATTTATATAGAGGTTTTCGAATATATAGTTATTAGCGTTATTACGTAGTTCCTAAAATTTATTTAAGACTATAAAATTATATTAGAAAGATTTTAATTAGATTAAGATATTAAGATTATTCTTATTATTAATATATTCTATTAACTATACTAAGCCGATTTAAATTAATTCGAAGAGTATAAGACTATTAATTAATACTAAATATTTAATAAAAGTATAATTAATTAATATATTAAGATCTAATAGATATAATTATAGAACTTTAGACTATAGCTATAAATAATTTTCTTTTAACGAATAATATATAAGGATTTATTTAATAAGAATTATTTTATTAATTAAATTATTATACTCGCTATATACTTATTATTAGTTTGAATAGCCGTTAAAGAGACGATAATAATATAGAATACTTATATAATACGTCTATAAAAGAATACTCTATATATAGTTATCGATAACTTCTAGTTTCTATATAATATATCTAAGTTATTAGCGATAGACTGTTAACGCGAATCTAACTTAAAGCTTATTAATAAACTTTATAAGAAAGTAGAAGTTTATAATTTAGATAAGTACCTTTCTATTAAGATATTAGAATAATATTATAAGAAGATACTATCTCTTAGATAGAATCTAGTCTCTTTAATAGTATTAAATCTTCTTAAAGAAGAGAGTTTAAAATAATATATATATAGTTAAATTTAATTTATTTTTAAAAATAAGATTTAACGCTATTTAAATATTAAAAATTATAGATTAATCTTATAGAAGATAGAGCTACTATTAGATATAGAGAAGTAGAGACTCTCTATAGATACTATAGTAGTACTCGCGACTACTTAAAGAGATAAAGAACTAGAAGAGTTTAAAAATATATTAGAAAATATTATATTAACCGCGTTAGATAATAATAACTATAAGTCTTCTAATTCTAAATTATTTAATAATAGAGAGATAGAAAGATAGAACTTTTCTATTTAATATAATCTCTATTTTTCTAGTAAATCAGCTTATAGGCTATAGAATATATCGAATAATATATTTTTAAATAAATTAAATTCGTTTAAAATTTAGATATTATATTTAAATCGCTCTTTTTATTAACTAGAATTCGATTACTTAGACTCTTAGTATTTAATAATTACTTTAAATAGATCTTATCGCGTATACTTTCTCTTTTAGATATATTTAAAAATATCTTTTAAAGTCTAACTACGTTATTTATAAGTCTTATTATTATTATCTAAACTCTTAAATAAATTTATAAATTTATTATATTTTAAAGAAAAAAATTACGCTTTCTTTATAAAAAGATAGAGTAGACTTTCTTCTTATTTATTTAAAATATTATAAGTATTATAGATACTTTAAATACTCTTTTAAATAATATTATCTTACTAGAGTATTTTATAGTATAGTTATAAATTTATTATATATTTAAGCGTATTAGACGTATTTAAATATTTATATAAATCTTTTAAAGAAATATTAATAAATCTTCTTATAAACTCTTTTTTAAAGAATATACTTAGTTTACTATTTAAACTTCTAAAGAATATACTCGATATCTTCTTTCAAATTATAGATTAAAGCGTATATATAAATAAATATATAAATAGAGTACGTATAATAGAGTATATAGTTAAGAATATTTATTTAATAAGAATATTTAGTTAGCGAGATTATATAATTTAGACTATTCGATTAAGACCTTTTAGTTAAGATTATTTAGATATAAGTTTTCGAGTATTTAAGTATAGTATTTTAAATATATATCTTTCGCTATTATTTTTATATTTAACTATTATTCTATATCTATATATATACTCTATCTATTCTATTTATTCTATTTATATAAATTATCTATTATAGTTCGATCTATAATACGTTTCTATTAGTCTAATAATTTAGTTAATTATTAGAATATTCTATTTAGAGGATAATACGAGTATTACGAGTTCCTTAGTATAGATTATTATTTAGAAGGCTTAATTACTTCTACTACTAACCTTATTTTTAATCTTATTTCTAACCTCGTTTCTATTACGATCGCGATAAGTTATTTAAGCTATACTTAGATAAAGAGCTATCTTATTAATATAAAGATTTAAATTAAATCCTTAGAGCGAAAGTATCTACTTAAATAGATTAAAATAATAGTTAGTTTAACTCGAAATACCTCCGTTACTAAGAACTAAGTAATTAAAAATAATAGAACTTATATTAACTTTTATACTATATTTAGAGGTTTTAGCGATAATCGTATTCGATTTAATAATAGTAGTAATATTGTAGCTACTAATATTAAGACTCTAATTATTTCTTATTATTAGTACTATAATCTAGAATATAAATATTTAGAGTTAAAGTAAATTACTTCTATTAGATTTAGAATATTAAATTTATAACTCTTAGCGCTAATTATTTAAAAATATTCTTTTAATAATTTTAGGTAGTATTTTACTAAAACTATAGAATAAAAAGCTATCTTTAGAGAATATTACTTAATAGATTAAGAATAATATTATTCTAAAGAATTTTAATTAAGAGAAAATCTTTTTTAATAAATAAATTATAAGTATCTATATCTATATATATATTAATAACGATAAAGAAAGTAACTCTTTATCTTATAAATTTTTAAATAGCGTTATAAGTTTCTTAATTATAGACGAGCTTCTTAATATCTATAGAAAGCACGATAATAAGAAAGTTCTTATTATTATATATAAGATATTAAATCTATTACTTATTAAACTATCTAGAGGTTCTACTAAAAGTACTAAAAATAATACTCTAAAGACGCTAAAAAAGAAAGACTTCTTTATAAAGAATAATAAGTCTATAAAGGATATTAAGCTATTATTAATAGTATTTCGAGCGCTATATAACTATTATAATCGTTTAGAGTTACTCGAGATATTATACTTTAGAAAGGAATAGATCTTATTAATTAATAATTATTTAACTCTACTTAAGATCTCTTATTCTAATTTTAAGAATTTTATTAAAAGCGAGGTTAAACGATTTTTCTAGATTTTATTAGATAAAGGTATCTATAGTAGTATCTTTATTAATAACTTAAAGTTTAATAAGACTCTAAATATTAAATAGAAGTATATCGGCTTTATAAATAAAAATAATAATAAAGTTAGTTTCTATTCTTTTATTATAACTATATATTTATTAACTATTATAATTAAAGAGCCTTATTAAGTTATATAAGAGAGATACTTCTTTTACATTATCTTCTATTAAGATCGCTATAAAGAAGAAGAAGAGATCTCTTAAAAAATAATAGAAATATCTTATAAAGAGCTTATTAAAAGAGAAAGCTATTAGAAATAATTTCTTTCTAATCTAAAATTTCTTTTATATTAATTTAAAGCTCGCTATCTTCTTAATACGCCCTAGAATCGCTTATTTATAGTAGAGTATTATAAATCTTTATTTAGTATTTATTTAATATTTTAATATTAATTCTTTTCTACTAGCTCTTTTCTATATAGCGATTAATAGAATTATACTATTATTCTTAGTCTTATATATCTATAAGTATAGTTAGAGTAAGATATATTTATTATTTATCTTTAAGACTAATTAGTAGCTATATCTAGTAGATCTTATTATCGCTAAATCTTTCTATTATTCTTAAGATTTTATTCGATTTTTAAGTTAATTTTTATATAGAAGAAATTAAGATTAAATTAAATATTTAGCTTAACTCTTATTATATTTTAAGTAGTAAAACGAGTTAGATATCTAGTAAAAACTCTAACTTTAACTAAATTTTTAGATTTTTACAAAATTTAATAAATTTAATAAAAATTTATTAAGATCTTAATCTCTATCTAAGAAGACTAGATATTAGCTACTTATAATATTATATATTTTTAAAGAAGGTACTATTTTTCTTCTAGTATCTAGTATTCTTAGTATTATTATTCTATACTTTATATTTCTCGCTATTTCTACTACTATTAGTTTTCTTCTTATTAATTATAGACGTAGCTTATATATCTATATTAGAATTCTTCTTTCTCTTCTTTAAATTATTTATATCTAGGGTATTAAATAAATTCTTAGTCTTATTAATAGATAGCTTTAATTACTACTCTACTATCTTAAATTAAGATAGATCTTTAATATTAATTTAAGAATTTTTAGAACTATTAATAATAAGGCCTTTAGTTCTATTAAATCTTTTTATTATTATATTATTAATAACTATAACTTAGATTTATAGTAAAGATTTTAAAAGATATAGAATTTTAATCTAGATCGTCTATATTAAGTTTAAACTAAAGAACGATTTCTTTATAATAAGTTTTAAAGGACTATATAGATTTATTAGTAAACTATATATAAATAAATTACGATTTTTATAAAAGATACGTAAACCTTTTAGCTTATATTTCTTTTTATATTAAATATATTAAAGATTCTTAAAGCTATTTTAGCTACTAAATCCGAAATTATTTATTAGATCGTTAACGCGAATAAACCGCTAAGCCTTTTACTTCTCTAATAGATTTAATTTAGAGTTTATAGAGATATAGAATATAAAAGATAATCTATAGCTATATCTTTTTTTTTAAAAAGTGCGAGAGAGCTTTTATATATATTCTCTATTAGCGCTACTAAGTTCTAGAGGCTTCGAGAGTAGATTAGATCTTAGCTAAGTAGTCTAGCTAGTTCTCCTTATAAAAATATTAAACGTATTTCGTTTAAGAGGAAGTTAAAGTAATAATTAGTCTTAAGATATATAAAAAGAAGTTATAATTTCTAAATAGATCTATAAAGAAAGAATTAGAAAGAGAAGTTTAATTAACTAATAAATTAGAGGTATTTATAGCTATTCTAAACGCTTTTCTTTTTATTAGAAGTCTTCTTCTATAACGACTTCCTCTATAAATAACTAACTAGTTCTAAGTATTAATAAAGAGAAATATATTTCTATATACTACTATATACTGCTATAGTATCTATTTTTATAGAGTACTTTTTTATATTTTTTAATTAGCTATTATAATTCTAGTAATACTAATATTAAAATATCTCTATTATTAGTTTATAACTCTTATTAAAGTAAGATATATATTATATCTACTGCCGAGAATAATTAGTAGTTGAGCTTAGTAGATCTTATTATTATTATATCTTTCTATTAAGGCCGAGATTTTAATATAAAAATTTTAGTATTTTAAGTTAATATCTAGATATTACGTTAGCGTAAAGAGAATAAAAAATTAGTAATAATATTTAATAATAGTTAAAGTAGGCTTTGTAGCGAGAATAGACTAAATAAATATTAATTAAGAGTATAAAAAATATAAAAAGATAATATAGACTTAATAAAATTTTAAGATTTAATATTAAGACTATTTAGTCTTATAGTTATTCTTAAAGAATTCTTTTTTAAGACTTACTTAACTTTTAATTATTAATAATTATATTAATATTAACGACGTTTCTAGTATAGATAGTTAATTATATTAAGTAAGTAAGTATCTTCGCTTTTTACTAGCTATTCTTATACTGATTAGAAGATCGTTAAGATAGATCTTACGAAGATATAATATATTTAAGCGATTATAATAATAGCTCTAACTATAGCTAGAAAATATATTTAAATATTTTAAATATATTATAAAATATAATTTATTTATAGTTAAAGAAGAAGCGTTCTAGCTAAAGCTAAGATAAGTTTTATAAAGATATATTCTATATAGGCGGTTATAGTAACGACTCTAACTAACTAAATAGAAAATATATAGATTAAGATTAGCTAAGATCGATCTTAGTAAAATCTTTAGCTATAAGAGTTATAAGACCTTTAGTTATAAGAGTTATAGAATCTTTAGCTATAAGAGTTATAGAATCTTTAGCTATAAGAGTTATTTAATTTTATAAAAACTCTATATTAAAAGTCTCTATAAGAATCTTATATAGTAAATATCTTATCTACTCTTAATAGACTAGGCTAGCGATATATGATATAACTAAACGATTATCGTTTTAGTAAAGAACTTAGAATATTTACTACTAAAGAGATTTAAAAAGATATATAAATTCTTATAAAAAGACTATTCTTCTCTTTAGCTAAAAGATTAATAATATCTTAGTTTAATTTATAAGTACTAAATAATATCTATAAAGTATTTAATCGCCTTTTAAGTAATAAATAATATTAATATCTAAGTCTTTATTATTCTAAGCGAACGGATTATAGTGTTATTATTAGTCTCTATAAGACTAATAGCTATAAAATAGAATTAAATATCTATATTTACCTAGATATATCTAGAATTAATTATTTATATATACTAAATATTTATTACTCGTAGAATAGTAGTATAGAACGAGAAACGATATATACTATAAAGAATAAAAATACGCTATTACTTTAATTATCTTATAACTAGGATTAAGATTAATAGCTAGAAATACGTTTATTAAACTACTTTTATACTAAGCTATTTTATTTAGATCGTTTTCCTCTTTCTTTCTAGTAAGTAATATTAATATTTAGATCTTTACTATTCTAAAAGATTTAACTATAATTATAATATTAGTATCTATAAGATTAATTATTATAAGATAGAATTAAATATCTATATTTATCTATATATATTTAGAATTAATTATTTATATATATTAAACGTCTATTATTTATAAGGGGAGAAGTATTTAATTATTTTTTTAAAGAGAAAGAAGTATTTTCTTTTAGACTTACTAAGTTATTATCTATTAATCTCGTATATAAAGATCTATTAGTAAGACGGCTCTAGATATATTTTTAATATAATTTAGCTATCTATCTATAATATATAAAGAGTATAATTATAGAGCTAGATAATAGCGATATAGATCTAGATATTTAAATATATACTTTACTCTATTACTCGCTAATTCTCTTTTTTTTAGACTTATTAAGTTACTATCTATTAGTCTTATATATAAAGATCTATTAATAAGATAACTTTAAATATATTTTTAATACGATTCAGCTATCTATTCGCGATATATAGAAAGTATAATTATAAAGCTAGATAATAGCGATATAGATCTAGATCTTAAATATCTTAATTTTTTTTTAATAACTTAATTTCTAAAGGTTCTATTAAATTTTACTAATTTATACTAGTTTTTAGTAAGAGATATATTAATTATTAATAGTTTTTTTTCTTCTTCTTCTTTTTCTTCTTCTTCTTTCTCTTCTTCTTTAGGCTATTAATTCGACTATAGATCGACTCTATAATCGGATTAATAATTAAGAAGTATATCTATTAAATCTTCTTTATACTAGACTATTTTATTTATTTATTTATCTTTTTCTTCTTCTTCTTCTTCTTTCTCTATAGGCTATTAGTTCGTTATTAATAGCGGACTAATAGTGTTAAATCTTTTCTATACTAAGCTATTCTATCTATTTATCTATTATTCTATCAGGCTACTCGGAGCGAGATAGGTATACTAACTAATAACGTATATACTTACGTACTTACTCGCTTCTCTATTTATATATTTACTCGCTCGCTCGCTTCTATACTGATATACTACTACTATTATACTTAACTATTTACTACTCTACTTGGAGCGAGATATATATTATAGCTAGCGATATAAGTATACTATAGTAAGATTAGACGCGTAGAGCTACTTATATATCTTATTATTAAAATAGCGTTCTCCGCTAGATATTCTCTTTTTAGTTTAATATTATACTATACGGCCTTATTACTACGTTATAAACTATATACTACGAGTATATATACGTATCACGTACGTACTATAATTATATTGTATAATATAGTAGTTCTAGAACTTCTAGAAGTCTAAAAAAAAAAGAATTCTTAAAAGTCTATTTAAAAGTTATATTAGCTATTACTATACTATAGTACTAGACTAATATACGTATATTATTAGATTTCTTTAGCTGTAATATTTATACTATATATATATATATTTTATCTCGAGACGCTTTATACTCGAAAGAGATATTCGTCTTGAAGACGATTATTAAAATAATTTATAATTTTTAAAAATAATAAATTTTTTTAAAACTTAAAGAATTTAAATTACTTATCTAGCCAGATTAGCTCTATCTAAATAGTTAGAAGTAATTTACTTTTTAACTATACTAAATATTCTTAAATACTTAGTACGTTCTATTCAAGTATAAGTATTAAAAGAAAGGTATATATATTAAGCTATATTACGTAATTTCTATCTATCTCGTATCTAGAATATAGTAGCTATAGTTATTATATTTATATATAGTTATAACTACTTCTTCTACTTCTAACTATACTATAGAATATACGCTATAATTTGCACTCTTTAGAATCTAGATTAAGTGCCCTAGTATAGAGCCTTATTAATATAGGAAACCTAGCAAAAAATTTGGATATGGGATTTAAATAAATGCGGATTGGCCATAACCGCACACGGTAGTTCCGCCTGTAGCTTCGAAAGTCTTACTCTCACTCAGCTTACTTCACAAGCTACACAGCATTCACTTCTGGAATCGCACGAGCCGACGGCCGCGCGAAATGAATAGGCGTTCGATAAGGAAGCAGATATACGGATCTACTTAGGTCCGTCCTTGTTAGTAGAGTCGTGTATTAGCGGTATTGAGAAGATAGAAACGTGCGGGATTAGAAGGTGGGAGCGGTGTTCCTATAAGTATCGGAAATGCGTGAGGGTTTTAATGTGACTGGATGAGATGGCGAAGCTGTAGCCTGGGTTGATGAGATGGTCTTCGAGAGTATACAGATGACGCTTTTTAAAGACCCGGATAAGTAATACCTAGGGTAAATATCGCAAGATGCAGTCTCCGCATGCTGGGCTGGGAAGCGCATATGTAAGGTAGAGCATATTTACTTCACTAATCCCCGTCGCCCTGTCTAGCATCATCTTCCAGCCGCGCCGCGCGCGTTTACGAACTGATGTTTATGTTTGTGTTTGTGTTTCATTTGAAGAGGGAGACTTCCCTTCTCACTTTCTTTGAGAGAGCCTGAAAGGCTGTGAGGAGTATCTATCGTCTAGATTACGAATGTGTATGGGTGAGAGGAGAGAACAAGCATACGTACTACTCTTATCTACTCTTCATAAAGCCGTTCTTGCTGCCGACTTGTGCGCAGGTTCGTGGGGCCTTTTTGCTCACGTGTGGGTTTTTTGATGGAGGGAGGCTTTCTTTCTTTCTTTCTTTCTTTCTTACTTTAAAAGAGCCCGGAGAGCTGTGAGGAGGAGCCATCATATATATATTGTGGATGTGTATAGGTGAGAGGATAGTACAAGCATACGTACTACGCATACTTACTCGCCATAAAGCCGTTCTTGCTGCCGACTTGCGCGCAGGTTCGTGTGGCCTTTTCGCACACGTGTGGGGGTTTTGGATGCTGGTGCTGAGGCGATGACGAGAAGAACGTCGCGCTTACAGAGAGATGCTAGAGATAAGATGGAAAGATTGAAGCGCAGCTGATCAAGTAATCGAGGGCCTCTTGGTATATATTGTACTAGATACAAGTAGAAAAGTTCTCAGTCTACAAACGACTGATCGTATTATTACCGCCGAAAAATTAGCATTATGTTATCTGAGCCCGCGCCACCTTCTCCTGACACTCTTTATAATCCAATGCATCCGCATCCACACCTTTGGTCTCGGGTACGAGGAAGAAGGTGGAGATTGCACCGAGGATGTTGCAGGCGAAGAAGATCCAGAGGACGTTGGCGACGCCGATATGATCGGGCGAACTCAGGTAGTTGAAGAGCACGCCGGATAGAATGGCGCCGAGTTTTCCGGTGGCGGCGCTGACTCCGTGGGCGAAACCGCGGACGCGGGAGGGGTAGAGTTCGCCGGGGACGATGAAGGTGGTGGCGTTGGGGCCAAAGTTGAAGAATAGCTGGAGGAATGGGGTTAGCATTTTGTTCTATTTTGATTCTAGGAGACGTCTTGGCTTACCTGGGCGATGGTGAAGCAGACGAATTTCCCGGCTGTTCCTAGATGCGCGTAGTCGCCGGCGATGATGGCAAACATGAGCGCGCAGACAAGGAAGCCTTGAATCTGGATCCAGCGACGGCCAAGGATCTCGATGAAGAAGATTGTAAGGAAGTAGCCAGGTACGTAGCCCGCGGCCGCGATGATGAGATTTCCGTAGGCGTTTTTCAGGAGCGTGTCGTATTCGGTTTTGCCTTTGGAGAAACCGATGGCCGATAGGAGCACCGACTGGTTGAGATTGAGGCCGTAAAAGGCGACGTCGACGAGGAACCAGCAGGATGCGGTTCCGATCAGCTGCTTCAGATGTTTCCACTCGCTAAAGTAGATCATGAACGTCTTCATTTGTACATCCTTGGTCGGTGGTGCGACGTGTGCTTCGACAATTGATGCGTTTCTGTCTGCGGAGGAAAATTCGTTGGAGTCGGAATCCGTGTGTACTTTGGGCCCTTTGCTGGCATAGTCCACGGTGGTGGCCGACGAGGAAAGAGACGAGGTTTTGAGCATGCTAAGTTCCCCGGACTGTAGATATTTCTTGCTTTCGGGCATGGTCAAGCGCTGATAGAGGGTGGCGAAGGCCGGTACAAGGGCCACTCCGATCTGGATTCGCCAGACAGCGTCGAGTTGGTTGTACTCTCCGGCTTTCAACGCTTTGCTGAAGCAGCCTAGGATAATGAGGGTGACAATAGAGCCAGCGAGGGTTCCCTGATTGCGAAAGGTGTCAGCGAAATTCATAACTTGTGTCTGGGATGTGGCTCTTTTCATTGCCTTGACACCTACCCAGCCTTGATTCGAGAAGATCCAGCCCAGCATGCGTCCACGGTTGCGGAGCGAGGAGCGTTCTGCAACAATGGAGGCCGACATGGGATAGTCTCCCCCAATTCCTATGCCCATGAGCACTCTCATGCCGAAGAGGTACCAGAACTTGTTCCTCGTGGGCCCGCCCATGTTATTTGGCAAGCTAATGACTAGTATGACACCCACGATCATAATGATCATCTCTTTCCCATAGACAAATTTCCTGCCAAAAGCATCGCCCATGAATCCAAAAGACAGTTGACCAATGATGTTGCCGATGTTGGCGGCCGCATTGACGGCGCCGCGAAGGAGGAGCGGGTACGTGGGAGTCTTGACCTTGGGCGTGGCTAGACCACCCCAGTATTCGTAGGTCCATATCGGGGTGACCAAGTTGATGATGAAGAGATCGTAGGAGTCGAGGAAGAATCCGACACTATCCGAGTGTTAGCGGGTCAGATGGCGATATCGTGCATATGCATCTTACCCGCAGATGGCGTATAGCTTGAGATCTCCCCTGCTCATGACACGGCTCGCGCCAGTATATGTCTGTGTACTCTCATACTCCTCCTACAGGACCAGTCAGATGAAGAGATGGCGAAGCCGGATTCATTGGGAAGGCGCGGGAAGGCCTCAGAAGGTGGGTACGTACAATGGAAATGATGTTTCCCTGCTCATCCTTGCGTGTGTAACCCTCCTCTTCCCACTTCATGACTGCGGTTGGGAGAGGACAATGTTGGAGGAATGAAGGTCGAGGAAGAAGCAGGAATGTGTGGAGCGTTTTTCCTCAGGGCAGAGTAGTAAGACAGCCTAGACGGGGTCCGAGCAAGGGCGTGAGAGGCCTTCTTGTACGATTTGAGAGAATAAGAGTCGTTGGCGCATGGCTGATTCGCCAAGAAGGCCGGCAGGTACATTGAGACATGGTGTAGAGTGATTCGAGCCTAGTTGTCAACGGAGGCGAGGTATGCAAGCAGCGGCTTTGCTGCATGTGTCCATGTCTCCGGGAAGAATGGTCAGGATGGTGAAGATTGGTGAGATGCCAAGAGGAACAGGCGAAGTGCGATGGAGATGGTGCATACATGTGTTGAAGATACTGAAAATACAAGACGATGCTCGAAGCTGGGCAACCTATCTTTTTGAAACGTGCACAAACGGCTCCATCTTATAGGTTCGGACTCGTGAGCGGGAATGCGGGAATGGCGGGAAGCTGCAGCTCTAGGGGGGTTCAGGGGGGTCCGCTCTAACATAATTGGGCCCGGCTGGGCCTTCAAGCTCCCCAAAGTACCCTAAAAGTACTTGGCACCTCGGACGCCACAGCGATTCTGCACCCCCACCAGGGGAGAAAGCTGATTGGTGCTGTGAGGCATGACAATTCACAACATGACAAGCCAGGCCGAGGTAGTCATCAGAGGTAGTCATACGAGAGGCCTTTGTCGTGAATGGATTTGTCAAATAAATGGTCAACACTCGGCCGTATGTGTCTTCATTATACCTGCGTTATTCCTCTACGGGCTTACGGGCGAGGCATAGAATTCTCTCATCATCCAAAGAGGCTCACAGGTTGCTACCTTGGAAAAGCATAGGATGCATCTGGGTCCACATGTGATGCACGTGTTCCCCCCTTTATCTTTCCATCCTTTGCCATCATCGTGTCAAAGCCCCATCGGGTATTCATTTGCGATAGGGAGACGGATTCGATCCGTGGATGTTGATCACGATTCCATCAGTAGCAAGGCCGATATACCCAGGGCACTATACCCAGGGCACTGATGACACCCAATCTTTCCACTGCTGTCACGAGAGTGTGTGAAGACTGTCTGACTTCGTTCTTTCTTTCCTGCTTTCACACACACACAGAGCTATATCTATTTGGTTCGAGAACGCGTCTTCGACCGAATTTGTCTTAAACTCTGACAACTTACCAGGATAACCTTTAGCCTTGCCTGGCACCGAATGCCCATCGCCACCTTCAGCTTCTGGAATCCTTTGCCGGAGAAGATCCGCGTTGCATTTCTCCGTTAGCCACGCGGTTCCATAAGAAAGAGATGCTGTTCTACAGGCTCGTCTCAACGTCAGCGTATTCTGAGATGTGTGGAACGCCATCACCTGCTTTTTCGAGAGGACTAACTATCTTGGCGCTTATGTCACCCTTTTCTTGCTTGAGTCCACCTCTCATGTTGCTTGACAACTTTGGGGGTTCGCCACGCGCTGGATGCTGGATGCTGGATGCTGAGCGTCTTGTGAGCTACCAAGCACAAGCGGCTGTGTGAAGTCTTGACGCCGCTGAGACACCCCCCCGTAGTTGATTTTTTGATGAGTGGGCAAGTGCTGTGTGCAGACAATCAAACCCATTTCCAGCCGTTACTGAGGCTTGTTCCTTTAACTTGTGCTGACCTGGTGGCCTTTGTCATACAGTATGCCGATCCGAGAGGAATCTTCAGCTCGAATCTTATCCTGAACCCTCGAATACCATGACCCTCATTCCGAGTCACCACAACCCCAACGCCTAAACACAGAATCAGCACCTCTAAGCTGGTTACTATCGGAGCGTAGTTTCCAATTGCCGTGGATGCCACTGTGCCAATGCGACGGAGCATCTAGCGTGTCGTCAGGCACGGATGTGGCAGTGATGAAAATCATACCAGCCTTCGTTGTACTGGTCGCCTGGGAGTCG
>JAEUBB010000162.1:27021-48165 GCA_018257885.1 Parmelia sp. 050094 | reverse complement strand
CTCTCTGCGTATCTTAAGGTTAGAGATGTAAGACGGTGGCCCTACCTAGTGGCGTTCGACATAATACACATGTGGCCTCCAGTGCGATCGGAATTGCATGGATCTTCCTCAAGCAGCGATACTCGTTAGCAAGGACCCATGACTGGTTGGGGACATACAAGCAAAGGATCGTGAGATTACGAGCGGATTCACCGGGGACTTGGAACGGCAGACGCAATCTTTCCCCGGATCAGAAGTGATTACTTGTCGGCATCTTACTGCCAGTGCTTCCTAGTGGACTTTTCGCGGTACGACGGGGAACTTGGTTCCCCATTCTTATGATCTACGAATGCGTTTTCACACCTATGTCTGTGTAGGCTTCTGCTGGCGCGACTCTTTCATATTACACAAATGCAACGAGATAATTGACTCAACTTGTCTTGACTGTTGGGATTGATCACTGCATACTATCTGCCTCTTTCAGATTAAAGGAAGGAAAAGGTGGACTCTGTGATCAGAAGTCTTGATAATCCGAACCTGAATGCTACAGTATTATCTCCGAAGCCCTAATAATGCTAACCGTTCTCATTGTATTGACGCTGCCAACCTTAATGTATCACGTCTACATACGTAAGGGATAGGCTTGAGTTCATGATTTCATTTTTGGGGTTACATTGTTCGCCTGCTATTCAACTGTCTGGCAAGCCAAATTCTGAGCATGGAAGTCCACTGTCTCATATGCAGAAACATATGTTAGACCCAAGTTTCTACCTTCGGCCGCCTAGATTGGTGTCGAACCGCTCACAGCAACAAGTGCAGCTTGGGGTTCTGAGGAATTTTAAGCTTCAGCCCGGAGCGCACCTGGAAAGTGCGCCTCAGAAATCTGACGTTGGAAGCGGGGAACCAGACAGCAGATATCGAAAGTATGCCAAGGGATCCTCAGACAGGATCCTGAGAAGCCAAATCCGAAGACTTGGATCTGGTCTTAACAAGTGATGATCGATCTGGACTGGAACTAAAAAACACTATTCTCTGAAGGCTACGGTCCGGACTCTTGACTTATGTCACGGCTTTACATGATAGCAAGGTTTGGATAGGTCACCCGGACAGTGATTTCAGAATCACCGGCTGCAATGCTGATATCAGTCTTTTTTACCTCAACATACACAAGGAAAGAAGAAAACATACATCTACCGACTGATACACCCTCTTTGCCCAACCTCACGCACATGGCTACTATCGATACAGCAGAGGCCCAGATGCTATACCAGGTGGCCAGTACTGCCGGTCCAGTCAATGACACCTCGATCGAGCAAGCAGCAGTGGCTGTAGGACAATTCAGTAGACGTGGGATGATACGACGAGGAAATCATGAGCTTTACTGACGACTTAAGAACTTAACCGGAAGCCATACGTCGACGAATCTTTCGCCCGGTCGCCCAAAGATCTTCGGAAAGTAGGAAGCCGGCAATTGATTTAGGGCGTTCACACACGTGAAGGGTAGCGTAATTTTACGTTTGAGCTCGGAACATTCCACATACGGAGTCCACTGCGCGAGGACCATCGAAAGCTCTCCCCTCTGTCCTGTGAAGCTATCAGTAAGGTGAACACCAAAACTGTTCCTAGCTCCTCGCTTGTTTCGGCAGTAAGGTCACTGACCTAGTCTGCGGGCACTCCCACCTCCGTGCCCTTCGAACAGGCATTTTTTCAGCAAATTTTCAGCTGAACGCTTGAGCTGATTTGGCGTCCAATAATCGGAGCCGCCATGCTCAGTGGAAGACAGCTCAATGATGCAAGTCCCATCACCTATCAAGTTATCAATCAAACCGTCAAAGGCCGCCTAAGGAGTCGTGAATAAGCTTGCAAGGAGATCACACACTACTTGAATATCTGAGAGGTAGCAGAACATTTGCGGCGCTAGCGTCTGGCGCAGCCCGATCGCCATATTTCAAGACTGCTGGACTAGAGCGGATTAAGCCGTAGGCTTCTCTGCAGCTGTCGATGGCTGGTTGTTTGGACTTGCTCCCATCACACTCGTAGACTCCATAGCCTAGATCCGATTTATTGGAAGCGGAGGATGTGAATGGTTGGATCGAGATAGGTGAAGAGGTGCTGTTGTTCATTGGACTGGGAGCATTCGATATCAAATCGAAGAAAGAGCTATTTATGGGCAAATCTAGTCCCTGCGGTTTTAATAATGTCAATGAAACAGCTTCCGAAGCGTGCAGGCCGAGAGCCCAGATACTTAAAAGCATGGCCGCGAAAACAGAGGAACTAGAGAGACAACTAGAGGAAGCCGGTTGTGATGAATTGTATGTGCAGTCTAGGGATGGACACCCACACTACTCTACAGTTGGCAACTAAGAAATGGAAGACATTCCTAGTAGGAAGTCGGATCCAAGTGTCGCATCGAGCCCTTTTGAGGGTACAAGCGCATAAGCGGACTAATAATGAAACCGAAGAAAACTCGTGGTTTCAATACAGCAAGCGCAAGAGCTGAGCCGATTGTTGATTATTTCTCCTCGACAGCGGCACTTGGTATCTACTATTTTCAGAGTTTGGTCAATCTTGTTGATTCTAATCAAAGTCAAGCGATGCACTGTGTCTCTGAGTACCCTGCCCGTGACCGGAAGGTAGACTCATCCAGCTGATCATATTTTTGTGGCGTGGATCATGCTACCGCCAACGACTGCCACGTGCGAAGGGCAGCGTTGAGTGTCGAGAGACGGATACGTCTCCTTGCTCGATTTGGGCCTCTTGACAATGTCTCAATATTACTGACGGATCCAGTGCTACATTGCTAGACTTTCACCTTCTAGATTCTCAGTGGATTTTGAAAACTCGGCACCTGATTCTCGATTATTGAACCAATCGACTTGACGACCGGCAAAGTATCGTTAGATGTGAGGAACATTGAGCGTAATAGGTTTGTGAGTCCCTCTCCATCCGTGGTGTTGGATGAAGTCCTGATGTCTCCGCTACTGGCATTTTCTACAGTTGGCTCCAATAAATATCGTGGGGATAATGCTGGGACGCGTTCCAACGTTGGACGTTCAAGCTACGCCGCAGCCACAGCCGTCCACTTGGATCAAGGGAAACTCGGTATCTCCTAGTGCGCTGCAGCTGGATTCAATCGGTGATTCAATGTTACCTGCCGACTCACGACATAACCGGTGATTGACGAAATCCTTTGGGTGCTTGCTTTCACAGGGTAACAGCCTTAAAGAGAAACTAGTATCACCAGCCTATTAAAGAGCAGCCGAAATGGAGCGAAGGATTGGGCCTACGCTCACTTAGCTCCACAAGGGCACTCAGCCGCAATCTAAAATACTATTCGCTAAAATGGAAACAGATCTTATGAAGGCTGAACATTCCTGTAGGGCTGGATCATTCAAGGCAATAAAACACGGGTTGTCCCCTTCAATCACAGGGTTCTCCTTCTGTAACATGTTGAAGCAGCCATTTGCGTCTCATAAGTGGTGATTTTCTTGCATCTTGGAGCGTTTCTTCATCGGCTTCGAAAAAGTTGTTTGGATTATAGCGTTGGTGGCTGCGCGTTTTTGAAGTCTTGAGCATTTTTCGTCATGCATCTGCTACCAGCGATTCTACTATCGGAACTGATAGGTGTCGCATCAGTTCTCGGTCTTTCGCCCGTTCGTATGTGCGCCTTGAAACAATCTCTGCATGATAAAGACTAATGACCTGATCTAGCAATTATGAGTGGGAACTTATCTACCGCCCTGAGCACGCCCTCCCAATCCTTTTCATCCCCGGCCACCATTACGTCTGCTCCTTCGATAGCCTCCGCAGTCTCAAATGCTTCTTGCCCACAATGTCAGGTAGTGGCACGGTTTGGGCCTCTCTCAATGGCCTTATGGTGGGACTCGACGCTGAACTTGACCCTGGACACGATCTCCGTACTGGTCACGCAATATAATAATACTGCTGTGACTCGGACCACCACTTTCCACGAAGATGTTTCATCAGTCAACATAAGCACATTATCACAGGCGCAATCTATAGCCGTTAGCGTCCTTCAACCAATTGATGAAGAGTATGAACCAAACGGGTTCGTCCTCAATAATGGTACCAACGCCTTCGTCGACGGTTCGTTCACCGTCGCGTATCCGACCCCTTACATAGGAATACAAGGCTTTGAGTATATATCTGTCACTAAACAAGATCCCCAATGTCCTAAAGGTCTCCAGATGTCAGAACAGGATATGTATACGACTGAATGCGCATGTATGATGCAATCATACCTAGCCAATCCAGACTCATTAGAATACACTATTACTTCGCAGATCACTCTCTCTTCTACCTACTATGAGCTTGCCGGAAACGGGAGTGCAATCGGTAATGATCTTTCCACTTTTCTAGAAGGTCCCGTATCAATCAACAACGTCTCATTCTCCGAATTTATCGAATCCGCTCTGGGGAGCGAGGGGTTCAACAAGTACAGGTCTTGCGCTTTTGTCGCCGCGGGTTTTGGTCCCCCAGCATTGATGATGCCGGTGTCTGCTTTGACCGCTACTACGACTGCGACAGTCAAGAGCGCCGGTAATTACGGTCTCCAGTCACCAAAGCCGGGAAGCCCCATAGCGCCCGCTATATCTCCTCCAACAAGTACTCCTGCTGCTTCTCCGTCAGTTCCGACCGTGGAGCCACAGCCTGAAAAGAAGCCTCCGTCGGAAAGTTCAACAGCTGCATACGTGGCTCCCCAGGTTGTGACCCATGTTTCCGAAACTCCAGTGCCAGTTGTTGATAAGCCTTCAACACCGTTCAGTCCTGCCAAGAGTCCGGCCAATCAGCCGGATGTGACAGGAAGTCAAGGATCGGTGGAATCGCCATCAGATAGCAGTGATACTAACCAAAGTGGCAACAATGAAGGTCAAAATAACGTGGGACCTTCGAATGATAATGACACCGATCAGTCAAATGCTGGAGCACAATCCGTCGCTGGAGAACCTTCGGACAACTCCAATAGCGAAGCCAGTGGGGACAGCAAGTCTACACCTGTCGCAGTAGTAGCCATATCATATGCAGGACCCAGCATCACCCCAGACACATCTTCTCAGTACAACATTCCCCAGGTAGGCAACCTTAGCCCTGGCGGCTCACCGGTTACAACAGACAACGTTGTTTATTCTCTAGCGCCGTCAGCCACTGCTCTGGTCAGCAATGGAAAAACAATATCGCTCCAAACTTTTGCAGCGGCGGTACCAGAGACCCCCAAGCAGACCGCCACTCCAGCCCTGACATTCGCCGGCTCTGCCTACACCGCCGACTCCTCGTCACACATTGTAATTGCCGGACAGACACTCGTTCCGGGAGGCCCAGCCATCACGGTTTCCAGTACACCGATATCGCTGGCTCATGGCGCCTCCGTCGCCGTGGTTGGCGGCACGACACAATCGCTATACCCAGCTACGCCTACAAATACCCCCGAATTGACCTTTGCGGGAACGACTTACACGGCTAATTCAGACTCTGCAATCGTCATCCAAGGGCAAACGCTCATCCCGGGCTCCCCGGCCATTACGATCTCAAACACGCCTATTTCACTGGCCCCGGGAGCTGGTGTCGCGGTCATCGCTGGGCAGACACAGTCGTTGACAGCAGCGAGTGCCATCAAAACACCTGTGCTTACGTTTGCCGGCTCCACGTACACGGCTGATGCGGCGTCGGCGTTCGTCGTCGCTGGTCAAACGCTGTCTCCTGGCGAAGTCATCACGGTTTCTAACACCCCGATATCACTCGCGGCTGGCGGTAGTGTAGCTGTGATTGCTGGGCAGACACAGTCGTTGATTTCAGCGGGTCCCACCGCAACACCCGTGCTTACTTTCGCCGGCTCCACTTACCAAGCCAATGCGGCTTCAGGCTTCGTGATTGGTGGTCAAACTCTGTCTCCTGGCGGTGTCATTACCGTCTCGAATACTCAGATCTCCCTCGCACCTGGCGGCAGCGTGGCGGTGATTGCTGGGCAGACACAGTCGTTGAACTCAGCCGGTCCCACCGCAACACCCGTGCTTACTTTCGCCGGCTCCACTTACCAAGCCAATGCGGCTTCAGACTTTATGATTGGTGGTCAAACTCTGTCTCCTGGCGGTATCATCACTGTCTCCAACACTCGGATCTCCCTCGCTGCGGGCGGCTCTGTCGCTGTCGTAGCGGGCTCGACGCAGTCGCTATCGCTGGCGATAACGCCTACGGGACCACCTACCTTCACGTTCAACGGCTCAACATATACGGCTGACTCGAGCTCTGAGTTTGTGATAGGCAGCCAGACGTTGAGTGAAGGTGGTGTTGTGACGGTTGGGGGGACTCCCATCTCTTACGCACCGAATGGCGGCGATGTGGTTGTGGGGACGAGCACCGAGGCTGTAGGGATTGGTGGACTGATTATGAGTGGGTTGGGCGGTGGCACGGCAAGTACGACTGGGGCAGTGGAGTTTACGGGCGCTGCGGTGAGGTGGAGGGGTGAGGTGCCGTGGTGGTTTGTGGGGACTGTGGTGGGAGGGGTGCTGTTGATGGGGATGGGGTNGAGGGGGACGTGGATTTTTGGGGTTCGAGAGGGATTGTATATACTGCTAGAAGTAACCCTGACCATCTTTGTGGGCGGGTAGCGCACATCCTTGCATCTACTGCGGCACTCGCTCTAGTGGTCGGTATGCTGGAGATGCTGATCCGTGTAAACTGTAACTATTTGGAATAGATAAGAGAGGTAGCTCCATCAACCCTTTGATATTTGAAACGATATGGCAGAGATACGCTCAAACGTATTAATTTTACTGATCCTGCCTTGTGAACTTATCTCAATAGGTGATGGACAGCGCAAGTGATCTAGGTTTGGATCATGGCTAGTAAAGAATAGCTAGTAAATGTGCAATGAGAGGGACGTGCACGCAGCGCGAGTAGAATGAGGATAGGTGAGATCTTGAGAACTTCAATGATAGAGCTTGTCATATAGGCAGGAGGTGATTTTGAAAGGAGAGAAGTAGGCAGTGCAGATTTTGCCGGTGCATGAGGTGTCTGGAACTATTGTTTGCATGGGTAAGGGGAACGGTATGCATTATTACTGCCATTTCGTGGCGCAGGGGATAAATTGGGGCTAAGAGAATCGTTGCAATTTCTTTGGGAAAATGTACGTCCTTCTACCGCTCTGACTGAACCCTCTTGCTGATAGGTCTTCGACCCCTGTCCTGCTTGCCTTTGCAAAGACATGACTATGTCACCTATTCCCTCTCCATACCCGATTAAACGCACACCTTACTACGCTTCCTGCGTAGGCACCACGCATCCTTCCGCTTTGTATGTTCCGTCCTGGATAACCATTCATCAGCCCTTCCTCCTACTTTTCCACCATGCAAACCAGGCGGGAGAACTCACCACCGACTCGCAACACGCTAGGCCCCCGAGAACGCTCGAACAGGCGCTCGCTTCGAACGCACTGCTGACGAAGGTACCTGGGAGCCTGTCAACGTACGTCTGGGGATGTATAGGCGTATGCGTAGGCGAATGAGGCGTTGAGAGATTGGGGAAACGAACATCCTTCGCCGGTGTGCGGCAGTTTGGGGTTTTGTAGGCTGGTGATGTGGCAGCAGACGAGGGTGCCGGTGGGGCAGCCGTAGACGCGTTTGGAGAGGGGAGAGGAGGGGAGGGCGAGGGCGAGGGCGGTTAGGGGGAGGAGGAGATGGGAGAGGAGGTGGTGGGGGTGCATGGTTGTTGGTGAGGGGAGATGTGGGCTGGGGGGACGGGGGGGTTATGTGAGGGTGTTTGGTTGATGGAAAGGTGTGAAGTGTTGTTGTTGCTTGAAGTCAGCTTACCCTTATAAAGTCGGGCATGTGGACCGGATTTGCTCGTCTGAGGTCTCTGTTTGCGGGGCGGAGGGTTTGCTTACGAAGCGGAGTAAGCGCTTGTTATTTCTAGTTTGGGGTTTGTGTGGCATGATAATTACCGAAAATGCCCGGCCTGTAGGTTCTAGGTCCGGAAGTTCAATGAGGGTCATTTGGACTCGTGACTGGTTGAGCTTACTGCATTTTTTGAGGGGCTGATGACTCTGTAAAATTCCGCGAGTGTGCATCAAAGGTGAGGCCGTTTTCTCGCAGACAGCTTTTGCACAAATGCAAGCGCCATGGTGGAATTATGCTGGTGTTGGTAGTTTATGAGGCGCTAGGAGAGTTTGGCATTTTTGTGAGATTCGGAGAGAGTTGCAGCACTGAATCTGCTCCTGGGTGGCCGATTAAATTGGATCAGGATATGTTCATTCAAACATGGCCCCTCTTTTGGGTCTAGACGTTCAAATCATTAAAGTCGATCGTCCTTTGAACAACATTAATACTATATCAATCTTTAGTGCGCATCGATACTTACTCGAAGCCATTTTGTTCTTCTAATCATCATCAATCAACACAGCAACCTCTCTATCTCTTTCCCTGTACTTCTCGAAGGAATTTGGTAGTATGGCTTCGCCTCCTAGACTTACTATCGAATAAGATAGCTCGAAAGTTGCGGTTCCATGGCGGGAACTGGCGACCGCAGAATCCTTCTTTGAGGAAAAATCACTTTCGCCATTGGAATGGCTACTGTTGCTAGGCGGGCTGAGTATCCATCCTTGCTGCCATGAGCACTTATTTAATTTGTGCTGAAACGGGCCCAGAAGTGTTTACAGGGACAGGGGTTGTTCAGGGCTCGCTGTTGAGAGTGGTCATTTAGCACGTGGAGATGAGGAATTGTTGCTTTTGTTCTGATCCTCTTGTTGGAATTTGATGCACTACCTTCAACACCCAGCCACCTAGATCTAATGGCTACGTGTTTTAGCGTCTAGCATGGCTATATATTTGGACGTCACACTCCCTCTTAGCTAGACAATCAATTAATCCTCTATGTATTCTAACACCTGTAACTATTGATACAAATAAGAGGTTCAAGCTGTCGGGTCAGAGGCTAGGGACTTTGGTAAGCAATTTGCTACTTAGTAATCCTGAGTCCACTATGTGTTCTTTAAATACTACTCAATATCTCCTATACATCCCGCTATATTCTCTGTAGCTTACAGAACCCACATTAACCACATGACGGCCCCCAAAACATATGTTGAGCCGCGCACCTCGATGATTGCCGCCTGTCCTGTGAACGACGAGGGTTCAGAGGGACGTCTAGTCGGGGTGGGGAGGGTGAAATTGGCGGTAGAGTTTAGTGTCAAGTAGAATGGTTTGGCTAGGTAGGAACTGAGCGCGGCCCCAGTCGCATAGACAGTTACATGGCTAGGAACAGGCTTGCAAAGAGCATTGGCGTATGCATATATAGCTGCGGTAGAGAGATGTAGATTAGCTGACTGAAAATAATGCTCCCAGGACCTCCACGATAATGAATAATGCAACTCACCTTGCAAGTCATCGGCTGTACATGCTGCTGTTTCGCAGGTGTTGACATATGCGCTGAATGCTTGGCTGGTGCAAATACATGTCAGGTTATTGAGGTCGCAGCCGGAAAATGTAGCGGCGAGCGGTATGCATTCTTGCTGCGTTTTGTTAGACTACACCAGATATACACGGCTCAGAGTCTGTGATGCAGGGAAGAGCTCTTACAGCACAAAGTGGCAAATCTGCAATATCGTTGGGAGCATTGGTCAAGTCTGTTGGTGTGGGGAGAGTAGCCGTTGATGTGGGGATCTGAAAGGCAATGTCTGACTCGATACTGAGAATCGATGAAGGAATGGAAACACCGATAGATCCGCATCTCTTGACCGTGAACGGGAGTAGCCCTGTGATCAGTTGGCAAATCTTTTCTGTCACGAGATACGAGAGGAAAGCGTACTTTGAAGATCTATAACCCCACAAACGGCAGCTTGACAGTCCGTGAACAGGTTCGCGAATGCATCGCTAGTGCACTGGCATCGAATGTCATCAAGCGCACATCCACTATCACGGAAGGCTGTCACAAGACAAGGTTTCTAAAAATGCGAGTCAGCTTCCTTTGCTGGTCTGTGCTCCCGGACATTTTGATTTGCTGAAGTTCAAAACGTACCGCACAAGGTGGAACATCATCAAGACTAGCAACTACCGTAGTCGTGGGATATGCGGCTGATATGACCGATGGTTGAGCGGAAGGGTTGACTGTTGGATTGATTGACGCGACCCCTTCTACTGGCTCACAGAGCTTCTGAGAGATGGTAACAGTGGCTACTGAAGATTAGCGCTTTTTGCTTGTAGGAGCCCAAATGGCCGAAGATGGATTAAGCCATACTCTGCAGGTCGGTAGGACTACACAACGCCGATTCGCAAGCTCCAATGGACACCAGCACAGGCCCATCCTTGCAGACGAAGTTGAGATCTGCTACATCACCTCCATTCTTGGTCGTAGCGTTTTCAGCGCAGAATTGCTAGAAGCCGTCGTGAGTCAACGCGGAATATTTTAGGAGCTTTGAAGGAAAGCTCACAGCACATTCCGGAAGATTGGAAAAGCTTGGTACTGAGCCTTGAACACTTCCAGTTGGAAACACTAACGAGACGGTAGCGGCCTCAAGTGGGCCAGAAAATGTCGCACCAGTGCCCGACGATGCTGGGAAAGTTGTCACCGGAACCAACGCTTCTCCAATAGCCGAGCACTGTGCGTTAGTGATGTTCAGAATTCCTAGCCCGGTCAGGATGTGATTCATACTGTATCAAATCGATATAAAACTCACCATATTGATCGGCTACACTACAAGATTCAAGTTCGCAAAAAGCTGCCTGGCCGCTCACGAAAGCTGGGTTCACGCAGATACAGGCCCAGTCAGATGGCCGGCAGCCACTTTGTAGGAGAGCCGCATCTACGCAAGGTTGCTGAACCACATATAAGTTTGAGATGTTGCCTTGGTATATGGGCGTCTGCTTACCGCACATTGTGGAAAGTCATACACACTTTGGGCTGAGCTTGTTGGCGTTGCAGAAGAGGAGGTGCTTGTGGGGCGTCCATCTGGAGCATTTGGGGCAGGCGGCTCAAGCTGAATGCCAAGAGCTGCGCAAGCAGTACTAGTATATTCGAGAATAGCTACATATACGAGTTAGTGGTGTTGTATGTGGAGATAAAGTATATGGATGATGAATATGAGGATCATAGAAGCCAACTGTGGCTGTCTGGATGAATATGAATCACCTTGACGATCGGCTGGGCTGCAATCCTGCTCCTCGTATTCAGCTGCGACGATAGTGTAAGCCGGACTTGTGCAGATGCAGGTCCAATTAGTGACTGAGCAACCGCTCTCTACTGTGGCAATGGCCAAGCCGGGTTGCTTATGGTAGTTAGCACTCAGTAACTAAAGCACTAAGGGTTACGCAGCAGACTCACGGCACAGCTAGATATATTTGCCAGACTGATCGCGTTTGTACCTCCAACAGGCTCGCAATATTGCAGAGAGAGCGTGAAAACGCCTGGGAAGTCGCACGGAGAGGTATTAATCCTCTGACCCCTTTGAGTGGCACAAATGGAGTGACATACGGCTCATATCAGATTGACTGCATGTCTTTGCTTCGCACACAGTGACAGCGCCAAGGAAGCTTGTGTTTTTACACAGAAACAGGCTATCATTCGGATCACCTCCTAGTTGAGCCGCGGTTTCATAGTTGCAGTCTTGCTGCAACAAAATCATTGTCAAGGACGGGACTGGAAGGCAGAGTAGGAAGCTGTGCGTACCGCGCATTGCGGAAAATCTGACAACGTTAAAGAGCGGATGGGTTGGACTATAGTAGAGCTGAGCAGAAGGAAGTATTGAAGCTTCATGATTGTGGTGGACCAAGAGGTTGGTTGGAAAAGGGCAGCGGATTTTCAGAAGTATTTATGAGAATGATGGTGTGGCAAGTATGGAGAGGGGTACCAGTGCGGAGAAGAGTAGTATCTGCATGATATGATTTCACCAATGACCTGCATGAAGAAACGAAATGTGCTGGTATCGAATGCCAGGCTCGACCGAGCAATGGCGGCGAAGCTTCATGTCGTTTTTCCGCACCAAAGACCGCCTAGCAGAAAAGTCAAACTTGAAAATCTGCAACTTGAAGAGCTTAAGCCCACAGCGATCTGCGCGAGGCAGAAATGTGTTCATGAATCCATCATGAAGCAGAGTTTGTGTGGGTAGAAGGATCCATCGGTTCCTATGAGGCACGAAGGATCTCCCGGACGCGGCCAGAGAGGCAGACTATGCCATACGAAGCTAATTATTCAGACCCCGCAGGAAGCACCTTCTAATCGAGGTTACCTATCCCATGCTAACGCGCATGTTCAATTGCCCATCATGGTCCATCATGGGATTGTGACCGGATCAATGAAGCGCCCTCGGACGTATTAGCATGTGCAGAAAAGTCTGAGATTTCTTGGCAAGAATCGGGGCAAAAGACAAAATCTTCTGCGCTCATCGAACACACATCTCAAGTCTAGACGATCATTTAAGCCAAGCTGGTAAGACAAATCCTAGGTGCGACAAGCCCAACTGCTAAGCAAAAGCAGAGAGGTTTCAGTGGCCGTAGAACTGTACCTGCAGTTATGTGCAAGATGAGGGGAAAGACAGGGAGGTCAAATGGACGGGAAGTAAGGGGGACGGGGTGACGGGATAGGGCGCATGACTAGGGCGGTGCTAGTAGTTGCGACCCTATCACGGGAGCTCCAGGGCAAAAAAATAGGTCGTAGAAGAAGTTCTCTTGCCAACAACGCTTGCTCTTCATGAGACAACACTATGGCAACATCTTCACGTTTCATATAGCTGGAAGTCGCATGAGATGGATGGCCTTGACATACCCTATCGTAATCTGTATAGGAACATAATCGCTGCTGTCGTTAGCTGCGATTGATCATTGTCATTATATCAGGATACCAAGAGTGATGTGTAAGATGGATGGATTATTCTATCTCAGAACTCTCCTGGGGGGTGTCTTTGATCCCATATGTTGTAGAGACTGAGTGATATTGCCGACATGCGCAAGGGTTATAGCGGGAACATGGCCGAAAACCTCAAATCTTGACAATTATTTTTCGTTACGTCTGTCAAGAGTCTTTTGTTATACATGTTAATTCTGACACTTTACCAAGGTATGTTGTTGATCTTGATACAATCTTTGGCTGAAACCGAGGGGACGGCATGTCTTCATAGCTGTGGGAACTAGCTTGATCGTTCATGCCGTGCCAGTATATCTCAAACATCTGCTGGGTCCAATGACCGGTCTCACTGCAAGATGCCATCACCATTTTGCTCCACACCGTGAATGTGCGACGGTATTAGTTTCCACGAGGACACCTCGACGGAGCCATTGGGTCTCAACTCCGTGGAGCTTGACATTTGAAAGAACGAACCCTAACCTATATCCTTCGTGAACTGACTGATATAAAGCCCCCATCATCTCTGTGCAGAAATGAAATCTACAGAGGTCCAAATCTTCGAAGTCTACACCTTTATCAAATTCCCAAGTCGTCAGTCATTACGCTGTTCCGTTGTCCATCCCCACATTCACCAATCCAGTCATCCGCAGCTCTTATCCAAACAAAAATGCACCTGAACTTCTCTCTCGTCCTCGTCCCTCTATTCGTCGCCCTCCAGCACACTCACGCTGCCCCCTTGGACACCAGTCCCAACGACCAAGGTTCGCCCCTGGTCCTACGCCAAGCTGCGTGCAATACCGTCGGGTGTTTGGGGGGCCAGATCCATTCCCGCGCCTGCGTGCGCCAGGGCTGCGGCCCCACCTGTGGCCCCAATGGCTTCTGCAACGATCCCGACAGCGACTCCGACGATAGCACTCAGACCAATTATGACACCGACGACGGATCCCAGACCTGCAACCCGTATGGTGGGTCCTGTGATGCCGAGCCCGAGCCGAACACGGCGGCGCAGTGCAGTGGTGCTGCGTGTGATCCTGCAGTACCTAGCGTTTGCGGAGCGGGCTGCTCCTGTCTGGCGTTGTCCTTCCTGAATAGCCTCTCAGGGAGAGATAGCACTGGCTACATCTGTTCTTAGAGCTGCGGGATACTGTCTTGATGGAGGCGGCGAAGAGCGATAGCGTGACGTGTTGTCGGCGACGAGTGTTTGTGGGGCGGTACGCGATGCTTGTCTGGTTTCATTCAGTCTTGGAGATGATTTTATGTATTTATGAGGATGCTGAGAGGAGACTCTCAGCACAGACACCTTCTTTAAAGAAAATGATGAAGTACTTGTGGGAAAGAATCTTCTTTTCGAGAGTTTAGCTCTCGTCGTATAATTTACCGTTGAGAAATATTATGACAATGCTAAGTGTGCAGGAAACACTGAAGTTTTGAATTGCTTGGTAAGGAGTACCATGCATGCATCACATCCACTTAAACCAATTATGGAATAACGAAAGCGAATGCGTAAGATAATGCTTCTGATCTCGCATGCGTGACGCCCTAGGTCTTCATTACGGGCGCAGCAATGAGATGAAAGAATTGTTGACGTTTATTGTATTAGCTCCAACTTCTTTGGTATGTTATGCCAGCCGCGAACAGTAATCGAGACCCTGCCGCTCATTTGAACTTGTGGTTTCTGAATCGGGAGAAGAGACTTGAAGTGGTGGTGAAGCATGCATTCGCAAGCCACGAGAAGACGGACGATATTATCGCAAATGAGTGAGTCACATTAGCTACCCACGGGTGCGCAAGCGGAGTACTTATGTCTGAGATTGTCAGTGGATAACTTCGCCGTCACCTATGAGTGCGCATGCTATTACCTGGTTCATTGATCAATCTGATGAGGTGATCGACGGCAGGATCTTCGTGGCCCCAATCCACTCTTTCCGCGTTGGGTATAAGCCAGAATGGATGTTCGAAGTCTTCGGGGTAGAAACCGGAAAATTCCCAGTCTATGATAGCAACGACTTGCAGGGTGGCTGGGTTGACAACTATATTGTGTTGTGCGAGGTCGTTGTGGCAATAGACAAAGTCTTGGGAGGCTGAGGTCCTCGACGGCCAGCGCGGTCGATGGTCTCTGTGTTGTAGTCTATAGGGCGGGATAATATTTCCGTGCACAGAGCCAAGTGTTTTAGACCTCAGTCGCCGGAGCTGTGGAAGTACCGTGCCGTTGATGTACGAGAAAACATTGTTTTTGAGTCTTTGCTGGTCCTCTTCCTTGAGAGTCTTGGCCACTTGGTCCATGAGTTCTCCGTCCACGGCCTCCATTGTGATGCTGGCGAGTCCGTTGTCATAGGAAAAATCGAGAAATTTCGGGACGCGAATGGTAGTGTTATGGGAGATGAAGATTAAGGCGTCTCTCTCATTTTCGAGCCGCTCACGGCTCCAGGGTACGTAAACGATCTCGCCTTTGATGTTGGTATACCTTTCCTCGTCTCGTAGCTGTCGCTTGGTGAAAGTTGTTGATGTGAGTGTATAATGTCTATCATCCGCAACCTCCCAGTCATAGATACTACGTCCACCTATGTCTCTGCTCCTCGTTAACTTGGCCATCATGGGATGGTAAAGGCGTAACAAGAGATGAACAGAGATGTAGAGGAGCATGAGGAAGAAGACATTTGTTTTTGGTTGATGGTTGCGGGACGAAGAGTAGGGCTGAACCCCTGATTTTTGGACCGCCAGCGGATGGGATAGTCAGCGTAATCATAATCCGTGCGAATGCTAGGCACTGCCCAAAATCGCACACGACACTTCAATTTGTACTATGAGTAGACAACTGGTACTATTCATCAACCATTGGCCCTGCCATCGGCTATACTGAAGACTTGGCAAAACACCCAATCCTCTAATCGCGGTCAAGACGCCCGATGGTCCTTCACCATGCAACGGACTATTGGTCCGGACTTGCGGCACAGCCTCCCTTTTACTCTATACCAAGCTCTCCTATCGATATCATGTGTCTCTGGCCTAGGGATACCACTGACTTCTGGCTCATTCCCGACTCTCTCGTTATACTCTTGCACCACATGCTAACCTCCACTCACGGCATCTGGATCACGGTATCGGATTCGAATATGGGCAGGAGATTTGTCCTCGTCTTCCTAGTCTGACGCTGTGTGGACTCGAGATGCCCGCTGCAGACCCTCGGGCCTCTGTCTGATAGGACGGCGAGCTGCGGCAGCGCGGGTGGGAGAGGGTGATGGAGCGGGGGAGCGACTGGCCCTTCGCTTGCGACGGCGAATTGCTGTAGCGCGGGTAGGAGAGGGCGATGGGGCGGGGGAGCGACTGGCTCTTCGCCTATGACGAGTTGCTGCGGCGCGAGTGGGAGAGGGTGACGGGGCGGCTGAACGACTGGACCTTCGCTCTCGACGAGTTGCTACAGCGCGGGTAGGAGAGGGTGTTGGAGTAGCGGAGCGACTGGACCTTCGCTTGCGACGAGCAGAAGGCGCGATGGTGGGTGGTGCAGCTGCAATAGGAGGATGGAGAGGGGGATTCGAGGACCTGCTGGTCTGTTAACGCCGTACATATTATGATAGAACCGAGAGACTGACTCAGCGGCTCTATTCGATTGGATCTCGTGGTCTTCGTTGTATGCTGCGTTATCCACGGGTTGACTACTACCGCTGCCATGGTCAGCTTGTGTCGAGAATAGCGTAGCCTCAAGATCTCTCACTTGGACTCTGTGCTTTTATGGAATACACTTGCGTGTGTATTAAGTGGCATTATGAGAGTCGTTGAGTAGGTGGATGGCTCTACGCTTAAGTATTGTAAGCGCTGGGTTGAGGTGTGGTACAGTCAACACTCGAAGTAATATCGATTATTCAACGTGATCTTGAGGACTCTGACTCCGGCTGCCCAATTCGAAGATAATACAATGATAATGTGGAAAAATTGATGCAGACTAGATGGTAATCTTGTCAAATGAGGTTGTGTCTGCGTTTGTGAATACAGGAAGAGGTCTGTGATTCAAATGTTTGATGAAGAACAACAAAAAGCCTTAGTGCTTCTCGGCGTAACATAAAAAAGCTAACCTCGTAATATTGGAGACGACAGGTAGATGAAATGTTGCCAGATTATGTTTTTGATGAGCAGGACAAGATATAGCGGAATATATGTAGCAGACGGTGTCATTCTACAAGAGACAGAAGAACGCAGAAATGCAGGGAGAAAGACAAGCCGGAAAGATGGTAACATCTTCATAAAACCACGTACCTAGCATCGAGATGCCACTCGGCTCTCCTCAAGGACCAAGGTATGCGATAGCGCTGGCTTTGGCAACGCTCCTAACCGGCAAATTTTCAAAAACTGTCATCCTGCCGAAGCGGAGTACACATACTGTGTCTCAAGTTACATCGAGATCACGAAAGGGTCCCGTGGGTCGGCTTTCAATCACACATACCCAATGCCAAACACCATGAGATCGACAATGTAATATGTTGCATCGTTGACAATGTCGCGTGCTTTCAGCTCTACCACACCCCCCTCGATGTCTGGGTGCGATATTGTGCTGCTTCCTGCCACCGACTTTCTGAAAGCTTTCGATGGAGTAATCATGTCAAATATGGTCCCAGTTTTTTATATATTTATTTATAAGTCAGGGTCGTTGAGAAAAGGTGTGCCAAGGTTTGGGGTTTGGGAGTGGGCGCTGTTCCAGGTGTACGGTTGACGAAGTCTGAATGACCCTTCAGCCTCGTGGGATTTTCCCCTTTGCCCTCGTCTTCCTCATCTTCGTCTTCTCTATCCTTATCAATCCCCTACTCGTCTTCTCCTTGTATCTCATCTTTTCCAGCCCCTACCAACTCATCTTCCCTCCTCTTCGTCCTCGCCTTTGACTCCGTTGCTCAGGACACTGGAACAACCTTTGTCAGCTTTTGTCTGGCGTAAATCGCCCGCGGAGTTGCTCGCGGTGGCTGAGTAGTCGCTGCCATCGCTTTAATGGTGTCGTCTCAACTGGCACCGTTAAAGTCGCCTTGTTTCTTGACCTGAGCAGCCATGGCAGACTTGATATGGTGGGGCCTAGCAGGCCCTTTTCAAAGAATTGAGCAGGGGTGGTCTGTTAAATGGTCGCATTCAGTCTGCCTTGTTCTAGGCGTCCGCTGGAGGGACTTTCGAGGGACAACTACCCTGATCACTGCAGCGGATTCTCGAGCTTCACTGGCCTGTCTGGATTTTGGTTGCCTGTCTGTTCTCCCACCTACACGGATCGGCTGCGATGCGGCGAATTTATTGTCGTGTGGTACAATAGGTTGTATAGAGATCGATTTTAGGTATAAATTTATATATTCTTAATGGCTCTCTTTGCCTTGCTCTGGCGCTGACGCGGTTTGGCCCGTATTGTCTAGTAGTCTAGTTGACTAAAGAATATGGCGCATGTAGTAGGAATTTATTGGTAAGTTGATTTGGGTAATTTAGGTGTTGTGAGCGTTTATTTGAGTAATTTTGTCTCTCGACACTTTGTACATGCAGAAGTGGCATTAGCGTGAGGGCTTTCTAGAGAATATACTTCCGAAATAGGAAAGGTATGACTGATTAGCTTGTACAGGCATGAAGTTCAAGCCACTAAGAACAGCCAGAATGCTAAGAATGTCGGTCTAGGCTGTATCTGTGGTTGTAAAGACAGTAATTAAGTATTAAAAGAAGGACAATACACCATTATTGAATCGAAGTAGGGCATCGGCGTATCAAAAGAGAACCGAACTCGAATTATTAAGTACACGGGAAAGCCGTTAAAACTTAACCAGGAGTGAATAAACGAGCGCTGTTACAGCTCATGAAGGAGTGAATAAACGAGTACTGTTACAACTCATGAAGGAGTGAATAAACGAGTGCTGTTAGAATGGTGTCAAGACTATATGTAGAGTCCTATCCGCCACTTTTTAGGGTAGGCACAAGACAGGTGCTTTGGGTTATTATCAAAGGAAAACTTGTGTTTGTAGTAGTCATGGAGAAGGTGGACCGGATAGAGCAGAACATGACATCTGAGAGATGGCTGTATCTGCGAGGGTACTGTATGAAGTGGAAGAAGTCAATCTATGCGGAGGAGACACGACGAGGCAGAACCATGTCTTGGTCTCTGGACACACCAAAATCTCTGAAAGGCGTTCTCTCTGCATTGTCACCAATACAGCCAGTGGAAGAAGCCCCAGACTCAAGATTGACCCGAGATGCCAATCGCTGATTGCAATTAACCCTGACCTGCTGATGATAGATGGAAATGACGCAGAGTGATGACACAGACCTTTACAAATCACTTCATTGACACAATTCACAGTTAAGATCCTTAGACTTCTCGGATCATCATCTCCGCTCAGTTGCACGCTTTTAAAAACTTGACTTCTATGTCCTCTGAGCTCCTGCAACTTCTGTTTCACTAGAGTCCCCGTAACTTAGCGTACACATTAGTTCCCTGGGTGAAGGCGTAGATATCCTTAAGTAATCACCGTCCTAGGCGAAGACAGATGACGTGGTCATTTGCCGGAACCATCCTGGTCCATCTCGGCTTCATGCAATTAACCATAGGAGAGATCTAGTTGACATTTGGCGGCATTGCCATTCGCAACCTTTAAGGGAACGCCTTTCTAATCGGACTGGAAACGTTATTGCTAGGAAGGACCGAGGATGCTACCGTGGCAGTTGATGCCGTGAAGGCTGTCGAGCAAGACTTGCGCCCTCAAATTGATAAGATCGAGAGTACTATACAGCTTTCTGCGAGGACTCTAGCAATGTATAGCATAGTGTGCTTGTGGGATCTTTGAGATGCTGCACCAGGTATTCTAGAAATGGTCTCATTCAATTTCTCTGCCAACATCCCCTCCAAAACAAGTCGATAAGCAACCGGTATCTAGCCGACCCCGTGAGGCTAGCATAATCAGCATCTTTCTGACTCAGCATTGACCATAGCTATGTTAAATGTAGTGCAGCGTGAACGTCACATTCAGACACGTATGCTTACAAAAGAAGGCATTTCTCCAAATCTTGCATGATCAGGATCGGTGCTCAGAGTCTACCAAATCAACGTGCGCGGAGACAAAAATCGAAGACAGGTTTGCGGGGAAGTCACCTTGCATTGTCTCTCACACATGCAACTCAAGGCGCATGGTGAACTGAATGTGCCCTTACTTGACAGGCTCTGTACGCTGACAGCGCCTGCAGCAAAAGGCTCCTGCATCCTACGAAAGCTACAAATGTTTGCGCAATTCAATGGCTATCAGCTGTAGGCTCATACCCCGCTTCTGATGTCATGGCGCAATGCCAGCCCCTACAGGCTGTGAGTTGTCATTCAGGCAGCCACCGAGCGTTGGCGCCTGACAGTGACATCTCTGATCGCGAGATGGGTACGGATACTCTGCACTTATTTGAAGAAATTGTCATTTTAATTTATGTCATCAACGATCACGTCAGTACATCGGTACTACCTCTTGATCATGTTCCACCGTCTTTCTCAAGGTAGTTGCCGATATTTGAATTTCTTCGCAATCGTCTCTAGAGACTCTTTACCTTTAAAAAACATGTCTCAAAATTGGCCTACATTTCTATCACAGTACATCGGATGTGAAAGCACAAGATGTGCCACTCCGCGCAGATTGGCATGTTCCGAATCTTGCTGACGTGAGAAATTAAGCGATCCAGTTAGATCTGAGGAGAGTGTGCCATATCGCTGATTTGTGTCGCACTTCGTTGAGTAAATCGCTTCCTTGTGCAGTCAATGCTCACTCAAGAATGCCTCGAGACCAGGGTCGATTTATGCGGGTACTCTAGCAGATCAGATCCATCGTAGTATATGATAAGGGGTGATTGCTAAGAAATTGGCTGATGCAGCTGACGGACGAGGTAGAAAAGGGTCTGCCCTCGTACACTTATTGAGTCTCGCTTTCTCCTCATAAAGCTGCTATTGAAGGCAAATACGCGCAAATTTCTTGACCAAAGCCAAAATGTATCTGACTGAACGCCTCTGCGCCGTGGCAATGTCCGTTATGAACATTGTTTCACTTTCTCCGTTGCAAAAAGTCATGGACGACCAAAACCCCCCACTGGTCCCATCAGAGGCTGGTGTCCATTGGCACACTGAAATAGCACCTCCAGGGCCGATCTTTGACGCACCGGGAGCACCGGCGGACCATCCGTTCCAATGCCAATACCCTGCCATGGTCGGGTGGGAATTTTGTTCGACCCCAACCAACCGAGAGTGTTGGCTCCGACGGACCTCGGATGGAAAGCAGTACGACATTCATACGGATTACGAAGACGACGCTCCCCTCGGCATCACTCGAAATTACG
>JAEUBB010000161.1:50363-76483 GCA_018257885.1 Parmelia sp. 050094 | reverse complement strand
AGATGCGGCTCACGCTGGCGAAACTGCTGTGGGCGTTCGATATCGAGTGGGAGGGGGAAGGGTGGGATTGGGGATGCCAGAAGACGTTTGCGTTGGCGCCGTTGTGGAATAAGAGGCCTTTGATGGTCAGGCTTAGGGAGAGGGCGTAGGAAAGAGGGATTGGGGGGGTGGGGAATTGAGGTTCTGGTGACGCCGGTCCTGCCGGATGATGACGAGAGCGCGCTCGTTGGGTTTTATCGGAAGATCACTCGTTCCGTTTCACGATGCATGCGTACTTCAGAGCCATGTACAATGACAAAATACCTTCAAGCACCTTCTTCCATTCTCTCCTTTCCTTTCTTTACCAGCCTAGCTCGCCTGCTCCGCCAGCAGTTTAAACACGTCGTTGAAACAGTCGACAGTGCAGTTCGAGACTTGGCAGTCAACAGTTGGTGCGCTTTTGATCTCGAAACAAACCGTTTGGACTGATATGTTTGAAAGTAGATGGATACTCATTGGACTCGTTGACGTATCGTATCCCATCCTGACCTCGTGACAAAATGTCCTTTTCGCCGGAACGATGCCGTTTCGAGGAGCGATGGTAGGATCGCTAGATCTTCTCTCAAAGGGAAGGGTGCACGGCAGTTGTGATACATAGCAACAGCATGATGTTCGATCGGAGAAAGTCCATAGGTAGATAATCTATGGTATGACAAAGAGATCCATCTATTAATGACTATACGGCTGTGTGCATATGGACATGCATAGAAAGGACTAGACACGTTTGAGATATTCCATCGCTCAACATGGAAGCGGCATGTAGCTGCAGTCGTAACCACCGGGCGACTTGAACCGATATATAGGCTCGTGAGTGGAAAGCGGTCGTCACGAGAGCCTCACACCTACTCAGGTAGAAAGGCGGGCGAGCTGCAAAATGACGGCTGTGCGTGTTCACGAACCATAATGTATTCGTCACCCGTCGGTTTCAATATCCGGCAGTCAGCCACTCAACGCCGCCACGCTACATTGTATCCTGAGCTTCGGTCCGCCGCTCTAGGAAACCCCATAAATTGAAGAAGGTATACGTCCTTCACGACCATCTACTTCAAACTCGCTGCAAACCTTCAAAATGGCCGCCGTCATGACCAAATGCTCACAACTAACCGGCACACGAGCACTTGCCCCAGGAGACCTTACATCACCCGCACCTCGCGGACTCCACAATGAAGCTAATTAGATCCGTGTCAAAGGATGGGACCATCCCAGAGCAAGAAAAGCAGGCATCGCTATTTGATACTATGGAACTCGGGATTCCAGGTATAAGAAATCGATCCAGAGGCGGACTGAGAAAAAGTACCGTGTATCCACTTTCCATCAATAAATACGCCTTCCGAGCAGCATGCTAAGCGTCCCCCCAGTCTAACGCCCATCATTCCCAGCCAATCACACATGCGCAAATCTCTCTTCAGAACTTACATTATGTACGCTTCATCCCAACAAGAAGCCTTGGCTCTGTTATCGGTCATCCCTAGCGCTAGATCAATCCTATTCTCCCTTTTCCTTCAAACGCCCTGCGCCACCTCTACTCTTTTCGTATACGGAGCTTTCATCTCGATTTCGCGAATGTCAAAGACTTCAAAGGCGCGGCGGCTGTCAATGTTCCGTCGGAGCATTGGATCATCGTCGGACCATCTCCCAAGCGAACCGCTGTGCTTTCGAAAGGGTGAGATCAATCCTCGGGAGGAGAAGTAGTCGAGGAAAGGCTTCATTGCGGGAGTACAGCTGCATATGAGGCCGGTGTTCACCTCGAGAACCCTATCGGGACATTAATGGGATAGAAGGGGTTTTGGAGACGGCATTACTGACATCCAAAGTAAGTTTTTACCGTCGTACCATATCTTATCGGATGAGTAGAGCATGTGCAGGAGGAGAGCGTAACGAACGGCGGCGACAACGAAGGCTCTGTCAGATTGTCAATGACCAGTGCCGCGAAAGGAATGTCTGGAGCCCCTTACATTCCTCCACCCATGAACACGAGCATGACGCCCAGCCTGTCCTTCCGAGACAGTCGCAACCTCCAGACCATCGGCATGGGTAGTACGAAGATGAAGAGATCGGAGAGGAAGTTCATGGAGCCAAACGCCAAGCCAGCCTGAGGCCGGTTGATGCAGTGGCCGGGAACGGCTTTCCAGGATAGCTCAATCGGAATGCATCCGAATATTTGAGTCAAGAGGTTACTGAGGAGATAGCCAGAGACGAAGAACATGAGTGCCCAAGTGGAGTATCTGAACTTGTCGTTTACGCTAAAGAGACGGAGGTAGAGGAGAAGGATCGTGAATTTGTAGCCGAATAGATTCACGAGATAGACGTATGAGGATGCCCAGTCCCACTGACGCGCAGAGTCAGTAATTTTCGAGTAGGTGTCAAAAGATTTGTACCTTCGTGTATGTAACAAGGTCATCAGTCGATAAATCCGCAGTGTGCCAACCAAAGCCATAATTTGTTCCTTAAAATCTGGTGAGCAAGAGGCTTAGCCTGCAGAAGTGAAGACAACGAGCTCACCTAATGCAATAAGAACACTGTAGGCTATGGTGAAGAGCTGTTCGAAGTATAAGTACGGTTGCAGCGGATACCGATTAGGCTAGTGGGAGAGAATCCTGACCAGGGTAGCTAATCCGGCATCTTCAACGTGTAAGAACGAAGCAAGCGGAAACGGGGACAGGAAGCGAGACGAGGCCACTTACAATCATCCCGGCCAATTGAGTGAGTGATTTTCCTGATCCACATACGCATCGCCACAAACAAGCTACAGAGAGACGGAGCGACAATGCAAACGACCACAATGGCGTGTTGTTGGGTGGAGTGGTCAGTATTGACAACCATCTTGGAAAGTTCTAGAAAGTACTGAGAAAGGCTACCTCTGAATGAAGGAGTGTGAGTTTCCAGTCTGGGCCAGTGTGAATATATGACCATGAATGTACAGCTACATTATGAAGCAGCGATATTGCACCATGTCGTGGCGTCTTCGGTCAGCACAAAACAAGGAATGGAGTTCCGAGCTGGGATGGTTGGCTGCGGCTGAACCATTACATGCAACCTTCCATGCACACAGCCGTCTTGTGTGCATGAAGACTACTGCAGCCTTGTTATCCCCTGGTTGATGGGCTTTTCGTCTGCCATCCTATTAGCTTGCATCATAAATCTCTCGGATCCCCTCTGCGCTGGTTGTTGAAGGAAATGGCACTGGCCCAGGGCATTAAGTACCAAGTCCTTTGCCGGCAGTCTTTAGATACTGCAAACAGAAAGATGAGGGTTTGAAATTATGCAGCGGAAGGCGCCTTTGGTCAGTGCCGGCTAGGTAATGAAGAGCTGAGTTGGCATTGCTCAAAGCGCACGCATTCGTCGGGCAACCGGGCTGTCCGACTTCCCTATGATGACTCTCAGGAAAAGCACCAAGGTAATCCAACGACTCCAATTTCATTCGCCTTTGCTACGAAAGTGTATACTTATCTTGTCTAAACATAGCAAGGCAAGCAACGAGTAGCAGAAAGATCCGAAGGGTCAACAAAGCTTATTATCCTCCGGGTCACGACTGATAGGTTGACGTGTGAAGATAAGGAAGGAGGCGGCCTTGCATTGCATTCTCACTGCATTAGCGAACATTCACTTTCCATAAGGTCAGCCATCAGCCGGCGCCCTTGGGCATGGGCCAACTCTTATCGCTTGATTAGGCTCTGTCTCTGTACCAGTCACCTCTTACAGCGACAACAAAAACCTGTATGGCCATCATCACTGGGAGCTAGATCTGACATCGGCCCGATTGTCGGAGTATATGCATCTATCGGTCACAGGAGCGACGGCTATGCGTCGCAGCGCGTGGGCCAGACGAGTAGCAGTCTGGGCCTCGAGTGCAACGGTTGGTATTGTGGCATTGTGCAGAAGCAAAGCCCGTCTGACTGCAGCAGGTAGCAAATATCAGTCTTTCATCTTTATTATTAGTGGTGCCAGATAATGGGGGGCTTTGCAATAAAGTACTTTAGGGTTGGATGACGCGCGAGTAGGGGTCCTCGGGTGGGGGTTTTCGCGTGGGATTTCCGGAGATGCCGCCGGGGAATGGGTCCTTGCTCCTCGGGTCTTGGACCGGCCAACTACACGCCGGCATCGACTGCGGAGGGGGCGGAGGGGGCGGAGGGGCGTGTGCGAGGCCGACTCGCCGACCTGCAGCTCTATTGATGACTCGGCCTTCTTGCCCAATTCGTCACATGTGCCTACTTTACCTAAGAAACCTGTTGTTGGGTCAGCGCGAAGCAGTGCCCCTGTAGATTGTAGACGAACAATAGTGCCTCGCAAACCTGGCTTATACCCGTAAGTCTATAATTTACAGAAAGCTCTGGAATTACAGACATTATTTTGAGCCCTATATGTTATAGCGCTTTCTGTTTCATGTGGCCATCTTCCTGACTTATATACTCGGGAAGATTCCTCCTTGAACTTCCTCAATATCGACCTTAAGCCCATACAAATGGGTGGACGCCGTAGGCCACATTTCTGTCATCTCTTAGCCAAACTAAGTCGCAAACGCTGACAGGAGCATATCACTTCAAGACCCAGCACTTTCCATGTTCTACGTTCTCTAGAACTAGAGCAATCTTCGATCTGGAAGAGGACCCGCTGACTCGCCTCTCGATTACTAGTCGCGAGCGTCTCTGCCTCCGTTTGTCCCTTACGAGTGGAACAGAAGATGCTTGAACTGCCCAGTCCCAAACAAGCAAATTGACTACAGAGGTCTGCACCAAAAGTCCTCGACGCCAAGTCTTGTGCATGATGCCAACAAGGTAGGTCACTCACCTCAATAAAACAAATCCTTTTACGCAGCGTCTCTAGGGCCCGGAATTATAAGACTCTTTCTCACTTCAAAACCCTTCTTGTCCAGAATTTTTGGTGCAGACATCCGTATGATGGCTCTGACCCTTCTCCTCCCCTTCCCCGCTATATGCCGCGCATTCATCCCACTGCAAACAAACTAGTCCCGTCTTTGTTCTCTTCTTTACTAGATTTGATCCGATTGATTGTTGCTGGAGCAGGAAGCTTTTAGTAGGCAGAGAGCGAAGGAAGCACTGTTGAGGGCCGGTGGCGGAAAGGAGGTGCTGTTGGTACTGAGGCGGTCACTAATATTGATGCTGTGCTGCTATTGTCATCGGAGATGAGCCAAGGTCTCCTGGTGCAGAATCCTTCGGCTCGCCGTCAGGGGCTTAATCCGATTTTTTTCACGCTCACTATTGAGTTGTGACTGGCAGAAATAAGGCTGCTTTTCTGAGGTAATGCTAGTTAGAATGTCATAGCACGTGTTGCAGCTCGTAAAGAATACGGAGAGATACAATATGAGTCTCTCACTGCGATGAATGTCTGGCATTCAACAATATAGGTGTTCATGGATGCTGATTACAGAAAAACCCAGTTTCCGGATTGCTCTGTTCCATTAATAATATTCTCCTCCTTTTTCAAAGAGTGGCCCAAATAATGTGATAGAGCACTCGGTCCTCATTACAGCCTTTCCTTTAATGCTCGACGCGGGACCTACCCAGAAATCCAGTCTTCTGATGACAGGAATCTTTTTGACCCTCTGCCTAATCGACCCTTGGCCTTTTCCGAGGTCGTCCTTCTCCAGATTGATCAACTTCGTGTTCAGTAGCTTCCGAGCCGTCTTTATCAAACAATCTTCCGGCGTTCAACGATATTTCCAGATGATTCCTGTTGAGAGGGTTACCAGCGCTCAACGCCAGGGCATGAGCGGTCCAGACGACATTCCCTGATCTAACGGCTATTGAGGTCTTCCGAAGCAAGTTCGTCCAGGCTCGCATGATCCAACCAGCTCGGCTCGGTATTCTGGGTAGTGCTAGAAATGAAGAATCGCCATAGATCACGGCGAGTCTCGAATGACAGAGGATAGTACTTGATGGTGAGGTGAAACCGCGACTTGAAAGCGACGTCGAACGTGCTGACTCGGTTAGTTGTCAGAAAAAGTATGCCCTTATTGACTTTGCCTCTACACCAAGCTCACCACAACTTATAGTGTAAAGAGGTTTGCGAGTGTAGTCAGCCACGCTTTTTGCAGAACCATTAGTACAACCCTGATGTACATAGCCAAATGATACTCACCCGCTGTAAGAGTTTTGCGGACGCCGGGTATCCCATGAAGTAGGAATAACTTGCCTTTCCCTTTGCCTTTGATCACGTCATCGAAGTCTGTTGTCTCATTTGCGTGCACCTGGACAAGAGAGAGAATCGTTTTTCTCTGGCCGTCCGACCAAAAGAGTCGATCAAACGCTCACAAACTGAGTTCGACGTCTTCGGCGCAGTCAACTTCGAAAAGACACCAGCGTTTTTGGGTGAGAGAGAATCCGGGCATGCTTGACCTGTAGATGAGGAAGTCGTCACCTGAGAAAAATTGAAGTCGCGGTTTTCTGTCCGCGAAGTTCCAGCTGAAAATCCCCTCCATAGCAGGGTACATCATACCAACAGTTGCAGCATCAATTATTATACGGCCTTCAATCTAGACAGCGTCAGAGAAAGCAAATCGTTACGGGTGCTCGTTCTTACCGGAGTGTTATGTAGAGGGGATTCATCTTCCTCCCCAAACATGCTTATATTTCTGAAAGGAGATAATGCTTCCGTGACTCCCTGATAAGACGTGTAGTGTACGCCACTTAGCGCGACAAAATTTCTGGCCTCTGGCAATCGTTTTACGTCTAATCCCTGCCGACTTCGAAGAATACTGAAGCGGGTAACCTTGAGTTGGTTAAGATTGCGATGATCCTCGTAATGGCTGATGGACAACATTGGGATTATGTAGCCAAAATCAGTCCCATTGTAAGTGATCTGTTCCCCAACAATATCCAAGCCGGTTTCCCTATCTTGGTGCACTGGGTGCATAACCTTGTCCATGTGCTTGAACCGCATGACTGAGAGAGGTTTCATAGGCTGTACATATATTAAGCACCCAGACCGAAACACCATCCGAAGATGGTCGAAAGCTAATCCAGGGGACTGCAGAGGCAAACCCAGAGGTGTCTTTATAAGGCTCGATTAAGTCGTCATTTCGGTCTCAAAATTCTACGTTAAGCCCATACAGATGTGGGACGCCTTGGGGTCGCATCTCAGCTATCTCTTAGCGAAAACCAAGTCGCAAACGCGAACAGGAGCATGTTACTTCAAGACCCAACACTTCCCATGTTGTACGGGCCCGGGAACGAGTGCTTTTGGGTCGAGAAAGAGGCAAAGCTTGATTCCCATGCTGGCTTCATCAAGTAATAGTATGAAAATAATGATGTCACACGCTAAAGGTCAAACGAAATATGTTCCCAAATAAGGGAAGACTGAAGACAGTATGGTCACCCTACCCTTGTAGCTCTCGTACAGTGGTGCTTTGAAAATTGACCTGTGCGTCACCATTCTTGCAACTTACTTTGGATTGAATTCAGATGTCTACCCCTATCAAATCCGCCCATGTCGATCGCGTCTCAACGCTGATTTCCGTCTGTACATGGATCACGTTAGGGTCGCGTAAGGTCATTCCAGCGGTCTTGCGAGAACTATCCGAGGACGAGTACTTCCCAGAAGCCGTCGCTTTTGATGCCGCATTCATCCCGGAGCCCCTCGAAGGCAAGGCGTAGAGGTTAGTATTGTCGATCATATCCTCGTCATCGGAGGCTTGACGAAGTATCGTCACCCTGTCGGTATGACTTTGCACGGACAAGGACCGTCGAGATAGCAAAAAAAGGGCACGTGGTCCGTCATCTATACCCTTTTTGATAAGGGCAAAGATGCTAGGAAGGCAGAGGCAGATAATGGCAGCTGGACTCTCAACACCCAACCACTTCCCACCAGGTATAACGTCATCTGGAATGTGTCACAACTCGTCAGCAAAACCATGGGTATGAAGTTATTGGCAAGCAATACATACATGTGAAATCCGCTAGGAACGGCCCATGCGCAGGTTTTTCCAGAACATGCTGAATAACACGCCCTAATGAGACGAAAACGACGCTGCGGAAGAAGTCAGGCAGTTGTCTCGACAAAGGGGGTACAGAACTATTTACGAATAGCCGCAAAAGAAAACACCAATCAAGAGCCCTTTTCGAGATGGTTTGACTTGCAGCCTCCATAGCATAGGTAGCGGGAGCAGTAGAATAATCAGGTCCAAAATGAAGCTACTCACTCCACTGGCGAGCCACCAGTTGTAAGGGTCTTGACATGCACCGGGAACGGTTCGCTCCCAGGCTTCCTGTGGAGGACTGCATTGCAGTATGAGGGAAACAAGGACAGCGACTATCCAGGCGCAAACCAACCAAGCGACGATCCACAAAGCGAGTCGAAAACTCCTATTCCCAGAGCTAAAAATTCGAGCGTAGAAAGCGAGTGCTGACAGCTTGGACAGCCAGATTGCAATACTATAGAGCCATAGAATGGACCAAAGGACCTTCAGACCTTTGTGGAGATCCGCTGGAGACACCTGAGCCATGTGTTTTCCGAGCCCAAAAGTGGTCCATGACAGATCGAGCGCAGTCGAAGCCAGACCAAGAGGCTGTTTGCAATTAGGACGCACCTATTCAAACACGATGACGAACACCAACAAGACACATCATTATAAACCAGTCGTCCCACCATAGGACACGCGCTCTTGGAGATCCCAAGGTATAAATAAGCAATCTCGACCAGATGCGAAGGACGACAGCAACAGTCGGAATGATAATCAAAGGTATCCCAAGTGCCACCACTTGAGGAGCCCTATCGGCCGAGCTAGAACTTGACATAATCTGCTCTAGTATATGTGAATGATCAGTCCTTCCTCGAGTATATAGGGAGAATGGAAGAGCCTAGATAAAAGGCGAAGAAGGATGAGGGTATCCATTAAAAAGAGTGAGAATGAATGATCATCGTTCACACGTGCATTATGCCACTAAAGCACTATGCCGGTATAACACATTTCTCAGGTTGCTCATTGGTGCATCAGCATATCCGTACTGCAGCTGACAAGATCCCAGCATGTTGGGACCAGTGAGAATACTTCGACGAGTTTACTGCTGCTCAGCTATTTCCCCAAAGGATGATTACAGCCACGAGTAGCAAAAAAGACTGCAATCCGGATGAGGCTGTCTGACCGCAGCAATGTTAAAGTTTGTAGCACGCGAGCCATTCAACGGCGGGAACAATAGAATGCGCATCACGAGGACGTCTGACTGCAGCAAATCTAGCTGATGCAACAAGGGAGCCACTCTTTGCAGCGACGGGCTGAATAAGTAACGTAAAAGCCGTCTGACTGCAGCCCTCGGCAAGTATGCGGATGTTCGGATGTTGGCGGAAGAATGCATAAAAATGGTCGTACTGTAAATACCTTAAATTTCAATACATATTAGGGTGTTTGTTGTATTATTGCCTGTGCGGCGTCATCAAAAGTCGCCGCGCTGTTGGACACTTCCCGATAGAATTTGAGATGGGTAGAGGGAGGGATATGGAATACAAGTTCTAGTGGTCACTTGACGCTTTATACGCTTTATATGGCTAGGTTGATGCCATCTTCTGCTGTGTATCTTACAGCTGGAACCCGGGACTTCTCACCGACCTTATCAATTCAACTATTCACACAGTCCTGTGCATCTGATGTGGATGTTATCAGAAGATTAAAACACGGGAATCTATGATACAAGTGCTTGGAATTGGTCCATCACGAGAACATAGCCGCCGTCATGAGAGGACTCAAGCACTGCTAACCCAGACTGGTCTACCCTGTCATTTGCCTTCTACTACAGGACACGCATCATCCGCTGCCGTACTCGAGGAAGATGTCCGGACTTACAAGCTTCGAAGTCTTGGCGACCTTCACTGAAAGTTGGGACAGAGACACGTTCGCCATCAGCTCCAGGATCGGTATCGCCGAGTCGAGCTCCCGTAGGAGCCAGTTGCGCATTTCGACCGCTACGAGAGAGTCCATGCCGTGCTCCAACATGGATTTGGACGGGCGGACGTCTTCGACGGAGATCATTAAGAGGCTCGACAGCTTTGATCTCAACTCGTCGCAAATTCTGTCGGTCGCATCCTGGAGTGATTTCGCTTGCCTGAGAGTCTCTCGTATGTGGGGAATTGTCCTTCCCTGCATGTCGCTCATCGGCGAGCGTCCGGTCGCTGCGCGGCGGAAATGCGAGAATCTCGAAGCCTGAAACAATGGGTCGGCTTTTGGCGACCATGCTTTGAGACCGATGATGTGGGAACCCGAACCATGCGTTCTCAGTGGTGTTATGATTGCCGATTTGATCATGTCCATCACTTCGTCCTCGCGAAGGTCACGGCTCCACACGCCCATGACAGCTCTCCGTGCGGCATAACGCTCAGCGATGATTCCAATATCGACGACTTTCCCAAGGTCAAGAGTAACTGCAGGCAGTCCCTGGCGATTACGGTAATCAGCGAATGCATCCTGAAAGGAGGACGCGGCAGCATATGCAGCCTGGCTTGGATCCCCAGATACCCCCACTATGGAAGAAAGCATGATGAAGAAGTCCAAGTCAGACTTAGGAAGTCTGTTGTGCAGGTTCCATATTCCGTCAACTTTCGGTCTCATAACGTCATTAAAGTCCTCAAGACTCATTCTTTCAAATAACTCTGGCTATGAATTCACATGGTCAGCACGATCGTTTCAAGGTCATCAGAACTCTTTACCTTCGACACTAGAGCACCATGGATCACTCCCCGGATCGGAGGCATATCTAGTCTGCTGTATTCCAAAAGTTGATCGAGATCTTCGATGTGGCTGATATCACACTTGAACACGGAAACCTGAGCACCTTGCTCTTTGAGCAGCGCAACTGTTTCTTTTGCTTTCTGTTTTTCCGACCCGCTTGGTGATGCGAATATGAAGTTTCGGGCGCCGTGTCTCAACATCCAAGATGCAGTAGCGCGCCCAATGCCGCCAAGGCCCCCTATCAATAGATACGAAGCATCTTCTCGCAGAAATGGTGAATCTGTCGCAGAAGGGGCGACCCTAACCATATCGTCAAGCTGAGGCTTTAGAATCATCTTGCCCATGTGTTTCCCAGACTGCATAGTCCTCAAAGCTTTCTCCAATTCTGACATCCCGAAGACCGTAACCGGCCAGGGGGCTCTGATGGAACCTTTCTGATACAGAGTCATAATCTCCCTCCAAATCCTTCTCTTTTCACCCAGCTGAGAATCTAGTGGTACGTCTAAGCCAGTAAAGGATACATTTTTTTCAAAATGTCTCATCTCCAACCGAGAATTGATCGTGAAGTCTCGCTTTCCTAGCTCAATAAACCTTCCGAAAGGAGCAATGCAATTCCAAGTGAGCCGCAGAGCCTCGCCAGAGAGAGAGTTCATAATGACATCAACTCCTCTTCCCTGTGTCATTGCCATGACGCCTTTATAGAACGTGCTATCTCGGCTCGAGAAGATGTTGTCTTCGGCAATGTTATATTTTTCAATGAGTAAGCGTTTCTTCTCTAGTGTACCGACCGTGGCAAAGATTTTAGCTCCAGTGAATTGACAAAGGCTGATGAGAGCTTGACCCAGCCCCCCAGACCCAGCATGGATCAAAACGCTCTCGTCTTTGCATAATCGAGCGACCTTGAAGACTGCCCAATAGGCGGTAAAGTACGCGACTGGCAAAGCAGCAGCGATATCGAATGGAATGTCACGGGGAATTAGTTCTACTTCTTCAGCTGGCGCTCGGACAACGTTACAGAAGGAGCCGCTTTTGACAGTTGCAATAACATGGTCTCCAGGCCTAAAATCTTCGACCATCTTTCCAACAGCAGATATAACACCGGAACATTCGCAACCGAGGGGATATCGGGCTATCTGGCCCAAAGCTGTCATGACATCTCGGAAATTTATGCCGGATGCTTTGACCTCCACTTCAACGGAGTAATCAGGCAGGTCACCTGAAAGTGTGTCGTCGTCAACGAACTGAATGCTATCAAGAAGGCCTGGTGTTCGGATTTCCGCTTTCAGTGGACGGCGTGTCTGGAAGAAAGACTGAATTTCAGGAACGACCGACCCGGTAATCGTCAGTTGATGTGATTCCAGGTATTCGTCCTCAACCATTCGAGGTATCACAATAGCGCCATCTCGTTCTGCATACTCATTCTCAATATCCGTAGCGCGAACATCCTTTTTGCCAAAGCTGGTAATGAGCACCGAGAAGATGTTATCTGCGCTGGCTGGACCAGATAGCGAATTCTGAGCATCGAGATCGAGTGTTACAATCATAGTATCTCCCTTTTCAATTCTGATTGTTCTAGCTAAGCCAACCACAAGGTTGAGATCTGGCTTGCTAGACTCCATGAGAGCACCGTGCGTCACCCACAGGACGCCATCACTTTCGAGAAAGATGCGTTTTATTGCAGCAAAATCTCTTAGTGAGGGATTACGAAGCACTGGGCGTGTGAGTTCGCACAACACAATACAAATCTGATTGCTCGGATTACAGTCGGACAGGCTAGCAACATCGTGCTCCATACCTGCATGTGCTAGCAGACGTTGCAGGTTAACGCAGGGCGCAGATGTCGCGGTATCAGTGACAATGGTGATTGCTGGCCACATCTTCCGGTTTTCTTCGGGTGATTTTGCAATTATGGTACTACAATGGTGGTTGTCTGGGTCAGGCATATCCCAGAGAAAAGAATTCGCGCCGGTGAAGCCAGTGTCATGAAGCATATCATCCCACTGTGCTTCGGTTAACAGAGGTCCATCTGCTCGGCTTTCTTCCTCCGCTGTATCATGTGAGACTACATTTATGGGTTTTATATCGGGACAATGAGCTTACCGTTCCACCAACCAGGAAGGGTCCCGAACATCAATTGGTTCGCTAGCGTCTTCACGGTGAGCTCGATCAAGATTAAGCTCCCCCCAGGCTTCAAAAGGCTCTTCGCCCGTATTAGTGCACTTTTAATGCTGCTAGTCACGTGCACAACATTAGCAGCAATTATCAAATCGTACGAGCCTGGTTGATAACCCTGTTCAATAGGATCGTGCTCGATATCAAACTTCTTGAATGTAACGATGTCGGTCCAACGTCCAAGCTTTTCCCTGGCCTTTTCAAAGAAAGCAGGAGAAATATCTGTGAAGTCGTAGTTGGTAAAGTTTGGGGGGGCTGTTTCAGCACCACTTAGTGCTTCCAGTATAGGCTGGGTAGCACCTCCAGTACCCGCGCCTATCTCCAAGATGTTCAGGTGCGGATTCTTGATTCCAAGAAGTTTGATGAAAAGCGCCGCCTGCTGGCAGGATTGACGAAAAGGTTCCCATGTTCGGTACATTTTCTCAAGGCGGTCCTCCTCCTGCAAGACAGACAGCGGGTCAATTTCTTGACGCAGAATACGCGATAGATTTTCTCCAATATGACAGAGGGCGATGCCATACGGAGCCTGAGCTACTCGCGCACAGATGTCTGCACGTTGCTCCGAATTGAGGCCCAACCAACCGAGAGTCGAGAACTGGCCGAGTTGTCCCACGCTGATGGCATTACAAAAGCCGGTCAAAGACTTGCAGAGCTTTTGGTGATGGAGCTGCATAGCGGAGATATTCTCGGCAGATAGGGTCTTCAGCACGCTCTCAGCGTAATAAAAAGCTGCTTGCTGAGAGAAACATGTCTGGTCGGCCTGTGGGAAAGGTTGGCGAAATTCAGCGCTCATTTCAATGGCTTGGGCCGGCGAAAGAAAGCTCGGGTCAGTGTTCCACACCGTTCGGTAACAGATCTTGCGCTCATCGCCATTGTTAGCGTCTGAAGAATCTTTAGCTATATACGTGAAGACTAATCCATTGACGGTGATTTTGGGTTGAAGGTTGGTCTGTCCTCTGTCGAACACTGCTAAGGAGTCACTTCTTCGACCGCTGCCTTTACCCTTTACGTCCGTAGCATTTTTCTCCTCACTCTGGGCATACACATCGAAAACATGGCCGGGCGATTTCTCAATGCTCTGCGACAGGTACATTTCTTCGATAAACGTGGGCACCGGGGTTCCTTGGCCTTGCTGACGGTATCGAGCACCAATGGGAAAAACGGAATGAAAGCAGCTATCTAGAGTTGCTGGATGGACAATGAATGGGTACTCGAATTGAGCTGGCATTGCTGCAATGGTATTTGGAACAGATATCTCCGCGATACATTTGTCAGCAGAGCAACGCGCTCTTTGCATGTTGGTAAACAGTGGTCCGAAACTTAAACCAAGTCCATTAAGATCTTTGTACATCTCTTGAGTGTCTATGTTGGCAGTGCATTTCGTCTCGAAATCCGAAATCATATGACGAAACCGGTCAGATTCCTCACGGTTTTGGCGACCACCGTCGACTTCTGTGGTTTCGGTGGTCTTCTGGATTGATATCAAGCCGCGACAATTCTCCGTCCATGGAGAGCCATCCACAGAGGAAGAAACACAAAACTCATCCCAAATGTCGGATGACACTCGGAGACTTTCACTGTAAGGTCGCAGAGAGACCATCGTCTCCACCTTATTAGCATTTTGAGGAATTATCAAGGCATGGCCAATTGTGATTTCGCGAAGGCTGTAGCCTCCGATATCATCGTTCTTCGTGATCCGACGCTGATGCTCGGCCTCAATTGCCATCGCAAGGAATCCGGCTGCTGGATAGAGGATATTTGACTGGACGACGTGATCATTAACCCAAGGTACCTCTGAGGGGCGCACAATGTTTCTCCAACGGGGCTCCAAAGAGTTTGAATCTGTCGCTTTGACGCCAAGTAAATCATTTCTAGAGGACGCTATGCCGTTTTCATGTTGCGGAATGGATGCTGCCCAGTATGAGCTTGAATGATTCCATGTATAGGGCGGCAAATCCACCAGAATTTGACTGGTCTTGGAGCTAGTATACGAATTCACGGCTTTCAGGTTGACCGGATAATTGTTTACAAAGAGCTGGCCAACAACGTTCTGGCAAGTAAGAGTTGCGCTGGTGTTACGTACGAGTGCGGAGACGTACTGGATTTGGAACGCGTTGAGCTTCTGATCGTGCTGGAGTATCTGCTTGATGGGAGCTCGAAGCGCTGAATGGGGGCCGATTTCGACCAGTGTGTCGACAATAAAATCTGAGTTCCCTTGGCTTCCGTACCTTGTATCTGGATCTCTTAATAGACATTGCAATGAGTCTGAGAACTGGACAGTATTGACCATGTTCGAGACCCAGTACCCGGGCCCAAGGTCCGAGTTGGGAACCCGTTTGCCGCTCACCGAAGAATAAAACTCGATCGTGCTGTCATCTCTCACTGATATAGTTGCAAGTGAAGCCAAGTACTCATCGGCTATATCCTCCATGTGGTGAGAATGATAGGCGACCTCCACTGCTAGCTCGCGAACCGAAACGCCTTGATACTGCAGCAAAATGAGGAGCTCCACGATTGCCGCTCTATCTCCAGATACAGTAACGCTAGACGGACTATTAATACAAGCCACTTTGACAGAACCTTGGGTAAGCTTCTTGATTGAGGATTTTGCCTTCTCTTCGGGAAGGCCAACAGCTAGCATTGCACCGTCTTTGAAGCCTTTGAGTTTCATAGCGAGCCTACCTCTATGGTAAGCAACGGCCAAGGCAGACTCACGTGTCAAGGCACCAGCACAGTAGGCAGCAGCAATCTCGCCACTCGAATGGCCTGTTACCCTAACAGGTCTGATATTCCACGAAGCGAAAAGATCTACCAAAGCTATCTGTATTGCTGTCGTCACCGGTTGACTCAGGTGTGCACTGTGAACCTGAGAAGTGCCTGGATCTTTTGAAATCTCATCTACCAAAGTCAGCGAAAGGGAACAAGACAGCATGCACCCTGGTAAGTCTGTCACTGATTTGACTCTTCGACGAAAATTTCACTCACCAGACAAGGACCAAGGGGCACCCAGAACTCGGAGATGTTGATCGGCTAAGTCTAATGATCTCTGGAATATTGGGTATCTTTCGATGAGTTCGCGGCCCATGGCATGCCACTGGACCCCTTGGCCAGTGAACACGAACCCGAGACACTTCGCTTTAGGCGATCTAGTAAACCTGACGCTGTCGCTTTTTACAGCCTCCGCGAGCTGTGACAGTGAAGAGGCGGAGAATGCTGCTTTCCACGGCCAAACGGAACGATGCTCACTCAGTGTGAACGCAAGATCACCTAAGACCTCGATATGATGATCAGCCTGGCTTTTTTCAAGATGCTCACCAAGAGCCTTTGCTTGTCGCTTCCCTGATAGCTCACTGAAGGCGGACAGAACAAAAACTCGACATTCTTCCTCAAGTCCTTGGTCGGTGTCTCCATTTGTCATTCCATTTACCTTGAGTGATTGTTTCATCGGCTTTCTGTATTTTCCAGTCAGGCCTCGCGATACCATATACCCGCGCGCATCATCTATTATTACATGAGCGTTGCTACCACCAAATCCAAAATTATTTACAGAAGCTCGATGGACTTCCTCCGTAGGCCAGGCTCGAAGGCAAGTAGGAACCTACTCAGTCAGTATAGACGATCCAGAGCGGGCATGGAGACTCTTACCTTTATCCTCAGCTCTTCCATGGGAATTCGATCACTGGGGTCCTGGAAATTAAAGTTTGGTAACATGAGATTGTTTTCGAGCATGAGTACTGTCTTCACCACACCAGCGATGCCACTTGCGCCCTCTAAGTGGCCGATGTTAGACTTGACCGATCCCACATGCAAAGGCTGGTCCACGGGTCTTTGCCGTGAGAAGACTTTCGACAAGGAAGCCGCCTCGATCGGATCCCCAGCAGGCGTACCAGTTCCATGAGCTTCGACAAAACTTGTTTGAGCAGGATCGAGACCAGCTGCTCTGTAAGTTCGCTCAATGAGCTCAACTTGGGCATCACTGCTAGGCAGACTTATACCAACGGTTCGCCCGTCCTGATTAGCGCCAGAATTACGAATCACGGCTCGCACAATATCGCCATCCCTATAAGCGTCTTGAAAAGGTTTAAGGATAAGGCAGGATGCCCCTTCTCCACGACCAAATCCATTGGCTCTTTGGTCGTATGTGTAACAGCGTCCATCAGGGGAGAGAAAACTGAAATGTCAGTATCGCTGCAAGGTTGTAGCACGACCATTGGGTGTGAGGTTACCTCAACATGCTCAGGGAAATCATGGGCTCGTGGCTCAGGATGAGATTAGAGCCTCCCACGATCGCCATACTAGCTTCCCCAAGTCGTAGAGCATTGCAAGCGAGGTGCAGAGCATTGAGGCTTGAGCTGCAAGCTGCTCTGTATTTAGACACGTAAATTAGATCATAGGGTTTATTACAATACCTGTATCGACTGTCACACTAGGCCCTTTGAAATCATAGAAATATGAAATCCGATCAGATAGCATGGTTTGTCCAATACCCGTAGCTTGAAACAATTCGGTACATTCCGTGTCACGCTGAAGGAGATCTGCGTAGTCCCTGCAGGAGGAACCAACAAAAACGGCCGTATCAGTTCCGCTAATTTTGGTCAGGGCGATACCCGCTACACAATGTCAGCATTGTTCACTACCATGGGTCCTTGGCTTTTACCGTTCTCCAGAGCCTCGTAAGAAAGCTCAAGTAGGATTCGCTGTTGAGGATCCATTGCCTGACGGGGCGTTAACACTTCGCTTCCGGTAGAGTGACCTGTAGAGAGTGACCCTAGCTTCCACGGCAGTCAAATTGAAGAAAGCTGCGTCGAACACGCCGGGGTCATCATGGAGGAAATGGCCTCCTCGCACGTTTGACTATGCTATGTGTCAGCCGGGACCCACGGCTTCATCGCAGCGCAAGCTCAATCGACATACAGTACCATTGCGGCCTGGATCTGGATGAAAGAAAGCGCCATTGTCCAATCTTTGGTTTGGGATCGGCTGCCAAACGTCACGCTGCTCGGCGCACACGTGCCATAGTCCTTCAGGGTTTGCTGCAGCCCCGGGCAGTCGACAGCTCAAACCCACGATCGCAATGGGCATCGTCTCGTCCTTCATGTTGGCTGAAACGGATCTTAGAGCGATTGGCCACGTAAAACAAGTCTAAAGCAGCATGCAGACCGACTTGGGGGATGTGAGTGGCATAGAGGTTGCATGGAGTAAGTGAACAAAGATAAGTTTCCATTAGATACCACAGAATGCAAGTCAGCAGAAGTATTAAAAACATGACTCCATAGCCGAGGTACGAGGGATTAAAAAGGGTGTGGGCCCCAGCCGCTAATGCAATGCAACAAGGAATAGGAATGCAAGGTAACGGGTAATGCAAGGCAACGGATATTGATTTATAACACACTTTTCAGCCGTCTCATGTTATCAACAAATACAAACATCTCAGGCTGTCAAGGTCATTAACTGAACATTCAGGAAGTGACTCTCCTTTTCCATATTGGTATTCTATCATTATTATTTTCCCCCTACCCGTCTAATATACTCCTTAGTGCACGTATCGAGGTGGTACACTGTAAAAGCAAAGGTCCTTCAGCCTGATCCTACTTGCCTTGCGNCTTGAACCGCCCCCCCTCCCTCCTTCACCCAAAAACGCACAGCCAAAATGCAGCTAGGTAATTTTACTGCAATTGCAGACCAAATCCGCTGATCCGAGGCTACGTACTACACACCAACAACCGCAACGTGTCCGCCATGCCTTTTCCGTCCTTTTAAATTCTGATAACACACTACTGGATTGCTCTACCAGTTCCGCACTTCTGATGGCTAATCGCGCATCAACACCAACGTCTTGCTACGACCATACCCAAGCTGACGAACACGCCAATGAGCCGACGCCCAACGCTATACAAGATGGGAAAGGCTATCCCACTTCGACGGAGCATATCACCATCTCCTCAGATATGCAAGAGGATCCAGAGCAGCAGCGAGCGATCGTTTTCCTCCACGGCTGGAGACTTCATGTGCTGACTGTAGCGTGCGAAAATCCCCACAATGTGAATGCAACAAGAGGCTCTACTGATGTTCCGCCAGCTTATGTCTCAGTCTCTTTCTCTCGACGATAGAGACTACGATCGTGAGTACTGCGCTCGTAGCCATAACCAACGCCTTGAATGGCTTCGCGAAAAACAATTGGATTGTCACATCATATCTCCTCACGTACGCTGGTAGGCATAATGTCAAATATAGAATATGCGAGACCGCTGACTGTGTGTCAGGTTTCCTAATAATCGTATCGAGGTTTAGCGACGTCTTCGGCCGCAAGCCTCTGGTTTTACTAGCAGTCTTTCTGTTTACCGTTTTCTCGGGGGCATGTGGAGCAGCGCAGACATTCACACAACTGTAGGTCGAAGGTCAAACATGTGTTCCGAGATCGACTCCTGAGTTGCGAGTAGTGCAGTTCTTCGTGCGTTCCAGGGTATCGGAGGCGGAGGGATCTATACGCTCGTCTTCGTGATTAGCCTCCAGATGGTCCCTAAGGAACGATTTGCGGCATTATCGGGAATCCTTTCGTCAGCCTACGCTTTCTCGGCTGCATTAGGACCGGTCCTCGGGGGACTGATCAGTGGCCATACAACCTGGAGATGGGTGTTTTTGTTCAAGTCAGCTACCTGACACCTTCCAACCACGCGTTGTCTATCGAGGTATGCTAATCACGGTCTTTGGCAGTGTCCCGCTTGGTTTCATTGCACTTGTAATGATTTTCCTGGCCATGCCCGTCAGTTTTCCCTACCGGTCTGAGAAATCGGACAAATTTCTACAGTCTTTCAACATGGCAGGAGTCCGGAGCATTGACTTCCTCGGGGCATTCTCAGTCCTAGCAGCTTCCATACTATTTGTGTCTGCGCTAGAAGAGGGAGGCACTGAGTATCCATGGAAATCTTCAGTTGTGTTGAGTTTGCTTTGTCTGTCTGTAGTCCTGTGGGTTCTCTTCTTCCTCTGGCAGAAAGTGGCCAGCGGCCGGGGAGACGTACACGAGCCGATTCTGCCTTGGCGACTTCTCACAGACAGATTCACCATGGGATTCTTGCTGTAAGTTTTACCTGTCATCATCAGAGCTAGTGATCACTAGATCACACTTTGATATTTCACATTCTGTTCCAAGACACACATATGCGAGCATGAGCTAAATCGATCATAGTAATGCTTTATTCGGGGGCGCCATCTTCATCCCTGCCGTGGTTCTCATCCCCCAGAGATTCCAAGTGGTCAATGATCTCTCCGCATTCGGCGCTGGCTGGCGATTACTGGCACTGATGCTTTGCTCGCCTCTCGGCTCGATAACATCAGGATACCTGGTCCAGAAGATCAAATTCCCCCCGGTTTATGTCTTTCTCGTCGCGGCAATACTGCAAACGGTCGGCTTGGCCCTGATGGGAACACTAAACGTCTCCGATCCTGACGTTCCATCCGCACAGTATGCATACCAGGTCATCCTGGGTCTTGGCATCGGATTGACATTGAGCTCGTTGCTCGTTGCTGCCCCAACAGTTATCAAAGAGAAAGATACTGGTATGTCATACCTCGTACTTGTCATTCTAATTTCATTGTGGTTTTTGTCCTTCAGATTTTGGTCTCCGCTCTCGAATTCGATTCATGGACGCTGACTGGGTGTTCTTGCAGCCGTCTTCATCGGCGCATTGACCCAGGCACGCATCCTAGGCGGAAGCATAGGCCTGGCGATCTGCACCAATGTGCTGAACGACAAAGTCAAGTCCGAGGCGAAGCAATTCCTATCCCCAGTCCAACTCAACGGCGTGCTAGAATCCGCGGAGACCATTAAGATGCTGTCGCCGGACCTGCAACGCGTCATCCGCCGCATCTTCGCGCGCGGTTACAACGAGGAAATGCAGGCCTTGACGGCTTTTGGCGGCGCGTGCGTTCTGGCAACTTTGTTGATTTGGGAGAGGAAGCCGAGACGCATGGAGTGACGGGGGACAAGACGTGGGTTTGGGACTTGGTGGTGGCTTCATCTGGTACGGGCGTGAGCGGTGAGATCCTGCTATGGCTGATAGGAGCTGAAGTCGTGCTTCTGCTGAGGACTACGAAAAAGCATCACTTAAAATGGCATCTGGATTTGCATGATGAGATTGGAATACAGTAATCCTTGGCTATAACGAATTCGGCTACAACGAATACCTGGATGTAACCAAGGCGTCGTATGGAATCAATTCCTTTACTCCATACTCAGGTTGTAATTTATATATATTACTTAGCATTTGGGCTAAAAATGTTGTATGCGTTAAAAAGATACTGTATTTTTTCCGTAAATTTTAGGTAAATTTAAATGCTTGGATGTAACGAATACTTGTTTGTACAACCGTAAGAAATTCCATCTGAATTTAATCATTTACCCCACCACCACCCCCCCAAATCAAAGTTCCAATTCTTTATCGTAGAAAAAGTGATGGGAGTCACCAGAATGGTTGCCTACATGAATCCTTCAGATGTGACCGGTCATTAGCAGTGCTACACGTGCGGCATCGGCAGCTGCAAGTCCGTCACAACACCACAAGGTGCATATATCTAGTCCCCGAGCTGAAAATTAGCGGACGTGAAACAAGACGTCAAGGCCTTCACATTATCACTATGTCAGACTCAATCCTTCGAGCAGAACACTCATTCAATTCTAGCGAAAGCACGTCTATACTCATTTCAATAAGCCCAGAACCATCTAATCGTTCCCTCCTCAGGATCATTATCCCACTTCGCTCTTCAGGATCGATTTGTCAAAGTCGAAATCATGAGCAGGATACCGCAACCGGTGCTCGACGCCCTCGAATTTGAAAGTAATATTCGGGTCAAAGGCTCCCTGCTTGATGACCCTTTCTACCAAGTCCCGCTCGAATTCTCTCAAGCCGCACCTGGCACCCTGCTCAAGGTTGAGAAAGATGTCGACACGAAATCATACGTGATTCCCGCGGGTACTGCGCTATCAAAGATTGTCTATCAGTCGGAGAAACTCGACGGGACACCGGTTCCTGTGTCGGGGTTTATCCTTTGGCCTTACGCCGCTCGTTCTCACCGAGACGGCTACCGGGCTGTGGCATGGGCTCATGGAACAAGCGGGGCAAGCGCAAACCACGCTCCGTCGAACTTCAAGAATCTGTGGCAACATTTCCTTGCCCCTTATCAGCTTGCACTCCAAGGCTATGTAGTAGTGGGGACGGACTACGCCGGGCTCGGCGTGCAAAAGGACGCCTCTGGAGCGCCTATAATGCACGAATACCTGGCGTCTCCGAGTCAAGGAAATGACATTGTTCACTCTGTGAGTGCAGCTAGGGTGGCTTTTCCAGAACTCTCCAAGGACTTTGTCGTGATCGGTCATTCTCAGGGAGGGGGCGCAGCGTGGGCGGTCGCACAGAGAGCAGCCGCCAGCCCAATCCCCGGTTATCTCGGAGCTATCGCCATCTCTCCATATACCAACTTCCTCAACGAAGAGAGCGTGTTCGGTCCTCGAGTCGCAGCGACCATATGCCCAGGTATAGCTTCGTCCTTTCCAGACTTTGATCCCCAAGATATCCTTACTGCTGAAGGAGAGAAGCGTACTGCTCTGATGTCCCAGACTGGTGCAGGCGTGGCAGCAGCCATAGCAATTGTCCACAACGCAGACCTCGTGAAGCCGGACTGGAGGACAAATCCGTATGTCCGGAAATATGGGGACCTGACGGGCAGTGGAGGGAAACCAATCCAAGGGCCGCTCCTCGTTATCCACGGCGAAGCCGATATGATGAATAGCCCGGCTACAGTGAAGGCGGCAGTGGAGAACACAGCGAGACTCTTTCCCTCGGCTCAACTCGAATCTGTCTGGCTTCCGGACGTAAGACACGCACCCGCTCTAGGGGCTTCTCAACGTTTGTGGATGGATTGGATCGCGGACCGGTTCAACGGCCTCGAAGTCCCACCGGGTCATCGGACGTCTCGGCTTACTAGCCCTCGCCCAAGCGCTGCATACCATAAGGATCAGAATTGGTATCTCGAGCCAGCATCGCAATTCTATCAGACCATTTGATGTGGTCGAGGTGACTTCCTTCGGCGTGCAATCTTGCCCATAGTTTCATCCCTACAAGACATCCAGACTACTGTATCCCTGGACATTCTTGGCCTCTTAAATAGCCTATTCACTCACATTCATCATATCACATGTGAAATGAATCCTTTCTGTAGTCTAATCCTGTTGACCTCTGGTGAGACCTGTCCTTCCTTAGTTCGCTACGCATTTGTGGTACACCGAGCTCTCAAATACCCCATCCGCTGGCAGGGTGCAATATTCGGGGGTTCAGCCCATGACGTTCTAGAGTCAGTTCAAGTTGCTTTACCGTTTTACACCTGAATCCGTGCTCTGCCAAAGCCAAAGTGCGCGTTCAAAGCGTGGGCGCGCATCTCTCCATTTTTCTTAATCTTGAAACCAAACCCCAATCCCAATCAAGAGGTCGCGTGTTCTGTCCACGTCATCATCAAAAGCATCTGCTATTTGAGACTCGACTCTAGAGAGGATCTCTGCACCCATACCGCCTTTTCCAAAATTGAAGTAGAGCTTGGCTGTTTCGATTGCGACTTGGGGAAGAGACTTCGCTTTTCGGTAATCTGTTTTCGAGATTTTAATAAGTATTTCCCGGGTCTGTAGTAAAGCTGTGTTCATATCACTTATTTTCCCAAGCCTACGGTAGAGATCAAAAACTGCAATCCAAGCTTTGAGAGTCTGTGCGGTCAGGTTTGTTGGATGATGTCTGCACTGGTCAACTAGGGCCATGGGAATCCTTTTCCTTCTCTGTCATTTGCCTCGACATACGCCAATGCCAGACTCAGTTGCGAATCCATCGGTTTTCGGTTTTCCGATTCGGAAGGATCCGTCACGCCTTTGGAACTTGGAGGCATGAAAAGGTTTTGGAGTTCTTGTTACGCTAGGGTTGTCCCTAAAGCGCGTTCATAACAAGCGCTAGAGTCCATCTATTAGGATAGGATCCAGGAAAGTAAAAAGCTTTAACTCTGCGAGGTGAGACATGAACGGGCTTAGCATACCTCACATCTTTCGGGCTGAACATAGCTTTTCACTTGTCAGTCGATGTTGACTATCTTTCCAACTCACTTACCGTCGATTATCCGAATATTCTGAGTCCTTCGCTCTTTTAGCCTTGTTTTCAATGCTTTCAAGACTGAACCTTCGGCCGCTAATATGAAACTCGATTCCCTTATGGCTTTCTCTTTTCCCTTTTTCGGCTTTTTTTAGCATCCAATTTGCTTTCTCAGCTGGCAGGTATTTCGACGAGCCCCAATGCATGAACTTTTGCTTGTACAGCTTGTCGCTGGATACATAGAGATCAGCATGCTAGGCTATGAGTACCACATGGCTATCACGGTTCAAGTTTACTTACGAAGGATTGAATTCGAACTTCTCTATCATGAACTGCTTAGTTTCTTCCAAAGATCTGCCTTTATCAAGGTAATGCTTCTGAATCTGAGGGCGATGATTCTCCCGTTCTTGGTTGCTAAATCCTGAACGTGTGAAGACTGCAGGTGGCAATTGCTCCTCCATAGTGGTACTAAGTATCAACATGTTTTCAGGTGAGACTGTGCGTAATTGGCGCGATGCTACATTTTCAAGACCAGGAATAACGAATGATCCCGATGGAGTGTCGAGTACATTTGACAGTTGAGGTTGCACGGCTGGAGTTCCCCAACTGATGGTTTGCTACGACTGTGGAAAAGCGTTCTGGGGGCTATATAGAATTATGATCACCCGTGGAGTCACCGAGAAGGAAAGTGTGGATCATGCTTGCAGGTGACGTCGTTCTCAAAGGCATCAAAGGCGTGGGTATTCCCCAAGGTGATGCCACACTGGAAGAGGATGGCTGCCACAAAGGAGATCTGATTCCGAGAAGAGACTGCTGTATCCGAGGTGATCTCAATCTGAGAGGAGACCGCTGTCTCCAAGGTGAACGCATTGTGAAAGGAGGGCTCTCTCCAAGGTGAACGCGGCTCCCCATCCTGCTGAGCAGATTGTGAAGGATGAGGAGATGGTGCAGCATGATTGACAGATGGCCAATTCATGATATAAGGATGACTTTCATGTAGGTAAGAGGCTTTTCTGCCGACTAATTGCGGCTTTATCAGGAAAATCAACAGGCTTGGCACGAGACCACTAGCCTATCACTATCAGGACTAGCTGTAGCTGGCAAGAGGTCAACGAAACTCGTCTGTCGTAACAAGCAGAGAAGTAATTGACTTCACTGGACAGAAACAAATCATGTTCTGATTCCACTAGCCTTGCTGCCTGGTGGTCTTGGCGCGCACACTAAGGTCGGGTATCCTTCGCGAATCCTAGCATTACCATTGCCTTCTTTGATTTCTTGATACCCTTTTGGTCGCATTCTCGGAGTCTCCTACGACCATCTTACCTATCTTGATCGATCTTTCCAAGTAAGGTTATCTTGGATTCGGTTCAATGGGGTGTGGCTCATGCGTCGGACATCTTCGCATATTTCCCCCCCCCACAGTCGGCAACTGACGCCACACTGGCGTGTGTTATTGCTACGGAATTTGTACGCGTCAGATTGTTTCGAAGTTGGTTTCTTCACTCAAATGCAGAGACAACTCAGCTGGGCATGACTCGACTTGTACAGCCTTTACGCCTCAGAGACCCAAGTCAGTCGTCTTCATACCTGGTGCACCCTTTCTCTCACAGGGTCGACGCCTCAAAGAGACATTTATCGGCTTCGATACCCGACAGCAAAAGGAGCGGACCGAGCCTTATGCGAGTCTGTTTACAATGTTGTTCAAAAAGTCCCGAAAATGATCTTCACAAGCCTTGCTGTTAAGACCAGTAAGGTAAAAGTTCCCAAAAGATCCCTAGTGGTAGTTGAACGTCTTGCCTGATGATACTCTCCTATTCAAAATTTCCTCAAAGGTCCTCCGGGGTTGCCGGTGCTTTTGAACCCAGGCGACCAAAAGTTCTCCAAAGGTTCCTCGGAGTTCCTCAGGCTTCAAAGTCCTGCCATGGAGACATATATAACGTCACTCAGCAAACTGGGCATTTGCTCTTTCGATACCACATACAGTATCAGCAGGAATAACCCTTGTTAGGCTCAAGGCTGTTCATAGTCTTTGCATTGTTTATATCCTTTTGATAACGACGAAACGGCGAGGACAACGTCCGCTCGAAGCAGAGTCTTGCAAGGTGTGAGAT